>CM062567.1:135685225-135752725 GCA_031468815.1 Morus bassanus | reverse complement strand
CAGCCTACTAGCACATGGATAAGAGAACAATAAATGCAGGCTCTGTAATGGAGGTTAGATGGGTATTAGCTACTAGGAAGCACTAATGGAGTGAACAAGAATGACATTTAAATCATCAATATCCAGGTGCTTAGCATTACTTAGGAATAAAGCAATTAGGATTCAAAGGGAATAATTATCAGATTTAACAAAGAGGCCATTTAATGTTTGTCACCGTGTCATTACTCCTGTTTAATGGTAGGGGAACACTAAGGAGTTAAAATGCATTGTAAGCACGGATTAGATAGTACAGTGAAACAAGTCACAACAGTTATAATTAAAAGGTGGGTAATTGCCACAGTTACTGCACAATAACATGGCAGATGCTGTTGCTTGCCCTTATGCTTTCAACAGGAAGTAACAGGCAATTGTGTGTGGAGTGTGCTGAAAATATACTAAATGATAAATACTGTAGATGGAAAATGCATGAATGATGCAATTAGTGTGAGCTGCTGCCCCAGCTTTGTCATGGTTACTTGGGCTTGTCAGATACTTAGGATTTTGCTGATTTCTTTCTATTCTTAACCTCTTCAACCCTTACACATCACGTTGTCTGCAGTCTACTCACACTGATGATGCCCAGAGCAGCCAAGATCTATTCTATTTTCCAGATATTCTTTGGAATTTAATTGAAATACACAGAATTCAGTTAAATATCCAGACAGGTTGCAGTAGAATAGTGAAATCCACCCATTTTATTGGAAGTTAAAAGTGGAACTGAGGATTTCCAAAACTAAATGAAGAAAACTTGATGAAACTAATGCCCCATTTCCAGACATGAGAGTTGTAGAATAGAAAATTCACTAATCATGAAGAAACATTTTAATCCTGCTAATTCTTTTAAGTGACTATCAAAGAGGAGAGACTTCTCTTTTCCTTGGTGAAATCTCAGGGCTAAAAATATAAAAATGAAACTGCTACCAATGGGCCAAAAGCAAACAGAGAACAGAATTTAGTGCCCTAATAATAAGGAAAGTAATTGGTGCTGAATAAAATTTCTCTTGATAAAATTTCAAAAACCACTAAGTACATATTACCCGGTGATGTGTGCATTCTTGGAAAAAGCCGCTGTGAATCTTCAAGGCGGCCCAGGCTTAAGTGATGTGCAAAGAACCTATGGTAATGACGATGACATTAAAAGGTTCATAGAACCAGTATTAATAGCTAGAAGCAAGCTGAAGCACTAGTTTTCTGCAAGGGATCATAGGCAAAAACACAAACCTAAGAAGAAAAGAGAATGTGAATTTTAAGAGCAGCTGAAAACAGCAGGTGAACTCTTCTATCTACAGTCACCTAGAAAACAAGAAGGTGTTTGAAGAACAAAGACAAGCCAGAATTAAAATTCTGTATTAATTAAAATTCCAACAAATAATTCCATATTAGGAATTATGCAGAGCAAACATAGCAGTAATTTTGAGACTTTGCTCAGCATTTGATCCCCATAAGATGGTATAATTACATTATCTAGAGGAACGTATCCCACAGATGAGAGGATTCTAGAACCTAGAACCACACATCTTAGAACCACACAATAATTCTGACATTAAAAAACACTTGTTTTAGAACAAAATAACTGAATTTAAAGTTAATGGATCCTTTCATTCAGAAAAGAAGCTATCTTATTTTCACAATTCTAATAATCTTTGCAAATAAAAGTCTACAAAAAGAACATAAAATGAACTGTAGCTTGAATAGTTCCATCTTTTGTGATTTAGCATTATTTTCAAGTGTTCTATTTCAAACCTTCTGGAAAATCAAATATTGCATTTAAAAAAGAATAGTATTTTGCAAAATTTAGCTGGGTTTTGTACCTTTTTGGAAACACATAAACAACACTGGATGCAAGAACATGAAAGTGAAATCCGTCATAAACTTGTATTAACCAGTGAAACTAAGCAGGCTAATTTCTCTGTCTAGCATGAGTAAAGAGAAACACAAAAGAGAATTTTAAATGTGATGTTTACTATTATGGTTCCATCAGTTCCCTGTCTTAGCAAACAGCAGACATTCTTTAAAAGTGAGGATCTTACTAATGTTGGCATTGCCCTTTAAACAAACGTGTAGGACAGAATGGATGGGCTTTGCCACAGGAAATACAGTTACCAACCCTGTAAGCATCAGTGAAAACAGATAAATATTTGAATATAAGGGACCCTAGTGAGACTTCTTCTGAAGTGCTTTTTCAGGATTGTGTCCGAAAGAGAAGAAATGACAAACTTCAGTGGAATTCACAAGAAGTATACTTGAAGTATAGGATAGAGATTCATCAGGGAGTTAGCTTCAGAAAATCCTTCATGCAAAGAATGGTGCAGAACAATTGTCCTGCTGGCTAAGAATATACACACAGGTAGAAGAACCATAGCCAAAGAAAAGCTTGCTTGGAAGCATGCTTCGAAAAGGTACTTCTTAAACAATTCTTAGCACCAAATATGAATGTGAACTACCAGCCAAAGCAGGGTAGAGAATAAAATAGAAATGGGTTAATTAGGTGCAGAAAATACCAGTGTTGAGCACGTACTGAAGAACATCTGAGTATATTACTGTTTTTCTATAATGAATGATTAAAATAATCTATTTTTTTCCATTCACTATGACTACTTCATTATGTATCATTAGGGAATGGAGATTTATGCATGCAAGTATTTGCCAGGCAACAAAAGGGGGATGTAGGGGCTATTTAGCATATGGCAGAAGAAAAAGTTAACAACAAGATTCTACTAGCTAGTTTACACAATGGGCTAATTAACCCTAAGAAGATGCAAGATGAAAAGGGGTAAAAATCCATCTCAATTGGCAGTGCACGTTGTATGCTACGGTACTAATGATTTAAATTTATCTCAAATAAGAGATATTTGGTGGAAATTAGAAAATCTGAAAATTGAATTATTATGGGCCAGTTGGCCTGTAATAATAACTTTTTTATTATTAACAAGACAATTTACAGACTCTGAGGCTACATCGATACTAGCAAGCTAAACAGTACCAGGGAACATTTCCCAGAAACTGAAACTATACCATCTGTAAAGTTAAACAGCAAGAATGGTCACTGACACTGTTTTGGTGTGGACCAACTAGCATTCTCCCAAACAACTCCTGAGCACAGCTGAGAGGCTATCATGGGTCCACGACCATTCCCAAGACTCACTTGGCATGGGGACTTCCTGTTTTTGAGAGTAAAAGAATGTAATAATACCTTCCCAAGCAAATTTCATTTAGTATTATAGACAAAGCCTGAGTTTTCTGGAGCCCATTTTACCTGAAGCTCAACCTAACCAAAGCTATTTAGCAAAGTTATATGAAGAAACCATAGCTATAATTTTAATGAACAATGGCCAGCCATTTTTTGGACCTGGACACTGTATGCCATTAAGAAGGAAATACAGCAACTTTATATTTCCTTTATATGCACTCTCTGTGCCAATAACTGTTTGACAAAAGCCAGAGGGCACTCAGCCAGAGACTCCATTGTGGAACGAAAGCCATTCTGATCCAATGAAGAGAAAAACAAGATGCTTTGACCACCACTTAGGGAAACAATAACATGATCATCATCAATCAAAGCAGAGCTGGGTAGCAGAGAAGATATTGCTACAGTCTTTGTACGTCTAACAACACTGGTGATTAAGCCCCTACCTTACTTGCCAAAGAGAGTTGCTTTCTAAATCAAAGTTTAGAGATCAACAGCAAGTGGAATTACTGGATAAAATGAAGTGAGGGGTCTTAACCAGCTCCCTAACTCTGCTGTGCACATATTTGATATGAATGTGAGATGTTAGAAGATGAATGGGAGAGCTTCAATCTGCAAGGCTGCACTCACAATGAACTCTGACTGAAAAATTGGTTCATTCTTTGAGGACTAAACAAATCATTCTGCAGAAAACTTGATTCTCTAACTTCAGTGAAACTTATTGCAAGAGGAAGTGCTTCCCAGTGTGAACAAAACACAGTCACAACAGTCAAAACAGTCAGTAAAACAGAGTTATGTGTTTAGTTAAAAATGCAAGCCCAAATGAAGTGGTACGTCTGCAATGATTTTATAAACTAGGGGTAGGAGATATTCAGCAGCTCCTGGAATTTGGAACACAATGAAACTGCCATTAAAAATCACCTTCAACAAAAACCTTCTTATCATAGCAGGCAATTATTCAGAAATATAAGAGAGGGTCTTGGGCAGCATTTTATTTTAAATATTTATTCTGAATTAAACAACAAGTTGAACTGGTCTAAGGGATGGACCAAATGCCTGATGATAATGTGGGAAATACTATTTTGTGCTTCATCAGATGTTACTTTAAATATTTGCATACAAAAAATTTACGTACAAAATTCTAACCCAAGTTTTGCCTAAAGGAGTATCATTCTAAAAAAGGAGTATCATTTCAGAACAACAAAATATAACAATGCTATTGTTATATTATTGCTATATTGTTATGTTATTGCTTTTTTTTTGCTAAATCAGAGATATCATCCAGGCTACAGCAACAATCGAGAATTACACTGAGTATACCCCATAGCAGTACTTTTTAGCTACTCACACCAGTCTCACAAGCATGATATGAATGCATAATATGCTGTGTTTTAGAAGGGGATGGTGACTATGCAAGATGATCAAATTAATAAAATGAGAAAATCATCCCCTTATAGACTTACTGTTTGAACTTTGTGGAAATCCAGGTAAGGAAGATGGACCATTCATTCCAGGCAGAAGAACAGGAGGAAGGCCAGGGAGTCCTGGGTAAGCTGCTGGCAAACTGATACCATGAAGAGAACTGCTGTCCATCATGCCTGGCTGCTGTACTGTTAATCCTAGCACATCAGTAGCCTTCTTTATGCGATCCAGTTCTTGCTGTGCCATCAGCTGTCTAACTGTTGTAGGAGCTAAATAATCTTTCTCCCGATCTAGCTGACTTCCCACAGTTTCTCTCACTTTTGTAATATGTTGTTTGGAAAAGATATGATCTCTTATGGACAAACGCGCAGAATATTTCACGCCACATAGAGAACATTCTGGCTTTGTCCCATCAGGTCCAGTCTGATTTATCATGAATGGCTTCCCTATGTTAATTTTGAATTTCTTTTCTTTAGCCCGGGCATTCTGAAACCAGACCTGGACCACACGTTTGGGCAGGCCAATCTCATTCCCTAGCATTTCACATTCCTGCATTGTTGGAGTCCGGTAGTCGCTAAAGCAAGCCTTGAGAACTTTAAGCTGAAGGTTACTCATTTGTGTTCGGAAACGTTTGTGGCCTGGCCGATCACTGTTTTTGGATTTGAAGGGATTGCTAGCTCCAAATGGGTTAGGTGAACTTGGATCAGCTATGCTTGAAGTTTCACTGCGGTCAGCGTTATCATCAGGGTCATCAGTAATGTAGTAACTTTGGTCATGATCACCATCTTTTTCACTGAAATGTATTGAGGGGCTTGTTAGGGAAAAGAGAAATTTATCATCGGTATTCTCATTTGTAGGTGTAGTTGCAGCTTTTGGTAGTGTGTCGTTCACAAGTGGTTTTGGTTCTTTGGGAGGTGATGCAGGTTTTGCATCCCCTGAACTGCCAGTCGTGCTTTCCATTTCATTGTTCCCTTCATCTCCTGTTGTGGCATCACTAATTGCTGTATTAATTGATGAAGTCTCATCAAAGTCAGTCTTGTTTTGATCGTATCCAGAGTCAGCAGGAGGGGCATTCAAATTTTCTATATCCTCACTAGACTCTGCTTTAAAAGAAGAAGGGCTTAAGAGGTTCTTCGGTGACATTTCTGCAGTTTTGCTAACAGGGGTTGATACAGTGGAGGCTAATTCATTTTCACTTGATAATTCAGTTTTTGCTATTGACAGTGATGGGTAGTCAAAAAATATGTACTTTTGTGGACTTTCTCCTCCATCTTCAGTTGATATCAAAGGACTCGGAGGTAAACTATAACCAGCCTGTTTCCCTTCATTCCAATGTCGAGAGCGAATGTGACTTTCTAAAGCTGATTTTGCTTTAAACAGAGCTCGACAAAAAGGACACCTTTTATGGGACTGGGCTGGACCAACTGCACGAAATTGTCCCTTTCTTTCTCGGGCTCTTGTGTTCTGAAACCAGACTTGTACAACTCTCTTTTTCAGTCCCACTTCACGTGCAATGTGATCTAGCATCTTTCTGGTGGGGTTGGAATCTAGTAGGTACTTTTCATAGAGTATTTCCAGCTGCTCTGGAGTAATTGTAGTTCTTAAACGCTTATCACGATGTTGATCTTCTCCACTGTTTCCTCCCTCTTTCTCACTACAGTTATTGTCTTCTTTATCGTCTAGTTTTCTTTTCAGGGAACCAGAAACTGTAGCAGGGTGTGCCGTATGTGATGAGCCAGTTTGTGGTGGCATCTGAGCAAGAGAACTATTAAGTAACTGTCCAGTCATCAAAGGATTATTGGGGTCAAATATCATATAGGGCATATCCATTGGTCTTTCTAAAAACTGTGAGTGAAGAAATTGGTTTTGGGCTGCTAGGAAATGCATGTGCTGGTGTTCTTGCCAAAGTTCTAGAGTTGGAAAGGCAACTGTACACTGATCGCATTGGTACTGTAATAACTGAGGAGGTAGACTGTTCTGTAGAGAAGTCATTGAAATTGGTAAAGGACTGGAAGGAACAGGTGTGGTTTGTGATGTAGAAGGAGGTCTCCCTACTATCTGTGATTGTTTTTGTTGCTGTGGTTGAGAAGCTGAGGGCTGAGGATCAGAAGAGGTTACTGGAGTAGACTGTACTGGTTTGGCGCTTTGGGAAGTTGTATCAGTTTGCTTAGAGATGGTTTCATTTTGTTTTGGTTTTTCTGTGGACTCTGGTTTAGGAGAAGCCTTCTCAGGTTCTGGTTTGGGTGATGGAATCAAAGGAGTACTAGAACCAGAGCCAGAGCTTGCTGCTGTGACTGCCAGGCTTTTTGATGAGTCATTTTGTCCAGAAACTGTGCAGTTCTTATACACTGTTTGATCGGAGGCATCCATAGAATCTTCAGTTTGGCTTTCATCTTGAGCATCATCATCTTCATCTTTATAACACTGCTTTTTCTGGTGTGTAATCAAATCAAAGATCCTGGGAAAAACCACACTGCACTTTTTGCACTGATATTGCATGTTACTAGTTCGAATGTAACGCTCATTCGTCAGTTCCCTTTTCTCATTGTCTTTAGTTTCAGCTTGATTTTCATAACTTTTGCGAGCTTTTTGTCGTGCATTTTGGAACCAAACGACAATAACTCGAGTAGGTAGGTTAAGTACAGTTGAAAGTTGTTCAATTTCATCATCCTTTGGATAAGCATTTGTGTCAAAGAAGTCTTGGAGAACACGAAGCTGGTAGTCAGTAAACCGAGTCCTAGATGATCTCTTGCTGAAAGATGCATCAGACTTATAAGGTTCTACAGCTGAAGGTTGAGGATCTATTCTGATATCTTCCAGTACTGTTATGGGAGGGTTGCTGAAGTTATATGGAGAATCTTTATTTCTCTGTCTTTCTTTAAACAGCGTATTACGAAACCAGTGCTTGATAACTTTCTGTGAAAGGCCAGATTTCTCAGCCATTTCTTGGATCTGCTCTTCACTTGGAGAATTGTTAATATCAAAATAAGCCCTCAAGATTTTTAACTGGTCATCTGTAATTCTTGTACGTGGGCGCTTGAACTGAGAGTGCCGCAGGAAATTGGGATCTAATCCCAGCTGCTGCTGACAAAGCTGGGTAAGATCTGCAGATAAAGTATCCATTGGTGGCAACTGGAGGGCAAGCTGAGGAGGCAATGCAGGATGCTGCACTGGTTGCATCATAATTGGAGGAAAAAGTGGGAGATCAAGTGAAACGGGAAGCTGGACTTGAGGAGGGGCTGATGGTGGTGGTGGTGGAGGGGGAGGTGGTGGTGGTGGAGGAGGCGGTGGTGGTGGTGTGGGTGGTGGAGCTTGCAAAGGAGTGGGGGTTGCATTTTGAATTTTTCCAGCCCCAGCTGAAGAAGGCTGAGAAGGAGTTGGAGGAGGAGGAGGTGGTGGTGGTGGAGGAGGTGGTGGTGGAGGTGGTGGTGTTTCAGGAGAAGATGGAGAAATTGGATAAAGCTTGTCATATGCTTCCCTGTATTGTCTGGCAAACTTTTCTAATGCCCCATATGGAAAAAACTGTCCATGCACATGTTCTTGATGACTCTTCAGAATAAGAATGTTGGAAAAGAGCTTACTGCAAGTTCCACATTCCAATTTGTCTGTGTTTTCACCTTCACCAGTCTTGCCTTTTTTCTGCACTTTTTGTCTGTTCTCATTGTATTGAATAACTAACTCAAACCCAAAGTTCTCCAACAAAGCCTTGGCTGCATTTCCCCTTGCTCCAGAAGCTATTCTGGGTGGTGGGATGGCTGGTTCTGAGGATTTTGGCTTCTTCATATCTTTGTTTTCTTTTAGTCCTTCATTCTCATTAGTAAATTCTTGCTTTGGCTTCTCTTGTTTCTCAGAAATTTCTTCTGACTCCTTATATGATGGCATATCCTTTATCAGCTGGCAGTCTGTACTTACTAAGGTATTTTGCTCTGCTTTCATCAGCTTGCTACTTTGCTGCTGCTGTTTTTGGGACTGAAGTTGGGGTTGGGTGGATTGATACTGTTGTGCTTGTTGCTGCAGTATCTGTAGCTGGGTTTGGCCAACATGGTGCTGAGTTTGTATCTGCTGCTTCAAATCTTCTAGCAGTGATCCTGTCATACCAGCCATTCCAGGCATACCGAATGTGGCAGAACCAGGCAAACCCAGGTCTGGGCTTAAGCTAAATTCTGTCCCAGGTATATAGAATGGGAAAAGGAACTGAGGCTGTTGAAATTGCAGCAGTGCTTCTGGTGTCATTGGAAAATGAGGCAAAAAAGCTGGGTTTAGAAACTGGGGCTGAAAGAATGCAGCTTGCTGTTGCAGTTCATGCTGTAGTTGCATTTGAAGTTGTGCTGGTGACTGGGTTGGGTGATGTGTAGGCTGAGCAGAAATTAATTCAGAAGCTTGCTTTTTATTTAATTCTTTGGCATCTAAATGTGTTTCTTTGCTGTTAACTGCTGGTAAGCTCATAGATTCTAGCATTCCTTGGCTGGGGCTATTAACATTCCCTGCTACACTATTTCCACTACTTATATTACCACTTGGTTCTAATTTTGCAGCCCTTGCCTTTGTCTGATGAAGCACAGATCTCATATGGATTTCCAATGTAGAACTTTGGCTATACGCAACATTACAAATGCTGCATTTGTAGGGTTTGTTGTCAGTGCTGCTGTTGGTTTCTTGAGGGACAGGACTCGATGCTTCCTGCAAAACCTTTTTGAGTTTATGTAGATGGGACACTGAGTTATAGTGGACCAAGAGAATATTCTTTTGGGTGAAAGACTCTTTACACACTGTACACTTATACGGGCGAGATGGATCCAGAAATTTTTCCATAGTAAAATTTGGCCCTTTTCTAAAAGGTAAGGTCCGCTTTGGTTCTGAGCCCATATCATCTGGAATAGAGCTACTATCGCTTCCTACCGGACTTGCTTTACCTTCCTGGTCCATCTCATAATCTCTTTCTATTTCCTGTTCTAGTGCATGATCATCTTGTGCCATACTTTCACTTTCTGCCCAGAGTTCACCATTGACAGGTAAAGATGCACACAGCTGCTGAAGTTCAGCTTCATTGAGTTCAGGGTGGCCTGCTTCCAAGTGTTTTTTTAAAGCCTGGAATGTACGGAAGCTACGTTGGCAAAGGCTACACATGGTAGCCGCCCGAATAGCATGATACTGGGAATGTATCTGAAGCTTCTGCATAGTCTTAAAAGCCAAGCTACAATGGTTACACCGGTACTTATAGACATGGCGGTCAGAAACAGAGAGCTGTTGCTTCTTCTGCTGTTCATTTAGCTGATCTGTCATTGAGTCAGTGGTCTTTATATCTTTACTGCTGCTCTTATTCCAGTCTGGTGTTTCAGTAGATTCCTTAGGTGGCTTCTGTTCCTCGGTCTTAATTTCCATTCCAGTTTTTGATTCATCAATCCCAGGGGTACTTTTCTCATCCACAGGACTTTCACCTAGTTAAAGAAAGTTAAGCATCTTTTACACAAGTAGAAGAGAATAGCACATAGTAGTAATGGGTTTTTTTAATCAGAAATCAAGAGAGGCACCTGGTATGCCGTGTGTTGGCCTAGCAAAGTATAGCGATCCATCCTTGCCCCACAGAATAAAACAGACAGGACCAACACGAGGTTAAAAAAAAGTAATAAAATCCAAACATGGTTATCAGAATGGCAGTGGCAGTTGGCCCGGGAGTGGCACAGGGCTTCTCTTTATCATAAAGTAGAATTTTGTTAGCACAATGGGAGCACCAAACAAGAATAAGAAAAAAAACAGTAGGAAAGAGGGATGGATTAGAAATGGGGTCAATAGGTAGGACAGGTGATTAGAAAGGGGGAGGAAAGTGGTCTGAGGAGAGAGGGAGGAGCATGTTCTGAGAGGTAGCAGAGCAGCTTCCCAGCACAGAATACAGTAAGTGTCCGGGATAAGAAATCTGCTATTGGAGATGCAGGCAGGATCATCTGCCTAACATTCCCCATTGATGCTGGTGAAAGTTCCACTGTCTTTTAGGACTGGGTCTTATTTGCTGGTTAAACAAGGATAGTCTTACCTTCAAAGTGGCTAGGCCACCACCCCAGGCAACATACACGTGGCATACATGTGCATCCTAGTAGCTCTGCATGGGTGTAATCAGCCAAATTCAGGCCCCTTTTTATTTTTCTCTTTTTATTTCTGTGGCTATATGCAAGCCAAAAAGGATTTACTTTACTGAGAAAGAACCAATTGGTTTCTAAATTGTCCATACCTAGCTTTTATATATCTGTTCTTTTTCTTGCATACCTGGATATTTCCCAGATCCCTCAGCTGTAATCGTTGCAGGTGTGTCACGTTCAGATTTCTCTGAAGCAGCTGCTGGCAATAGTATACTATTGGGCATCATGACATCTGGTACAGGAACCTTTGAAAACCAAGAACACAGTATTATTACAGGAAAAGTCGTACTATTTAATACTATACAGCAGTATGAAATTCAATTCAATTCAAAAGATCCACCATATCTGGATCAAAGACTGTCAGTGCTAAATCAAGATCTTGATTCAGTCTTTGATAATGGTTTCTGACAGACCACAAATCCAGAGCATCGGGTGTCCCTTGGTGGAGAATCAACTCAAAATAATCCACAATAAAATGATGCTATAGAACTACATAGTCTCAATATTTCATTGGTCTTAATATCACCACAAAGGTTTTGCTGGCTCTGTCAGGTTGGTTGAATTTATCAGGAGAATTCTCCTGGGACATCCTCCAAAGATGGAGATCATGTTGAGATATGGTCACCAGTCAGTTCTTGTCCAAGGGCATTCCCATTTTGCTTCACCTGTATTGTTTTCTAAACAAATGCTGAACCTTCCATAATCTTTGAAAGAAAATTGTAAGTTTGTTTCCATATAGAAATAGCAACTTATTTCCATTTAAAATAAGATTTTTCTCTTTCTTGTGTTCAGTTTCTTATGTATCTTCTCCAGACTGCTTTACTTGTTGTGTTATGCTTTCAAATTATAGACAGAAATCTTTGAAGTATGTACTATTATAGGTGTCTGGTAGTACTTGGTTTAGTTAAGTTGACGTGACTATTTGCTTAACATTTTATGTTTTCCTTTTGCTTAGCTCTTTAAAATGTACCCATGTCTGAAATAAAGGATTGTCTAGGAGTTCAGACTAAGATTTAGCAGGACTGGGTTCAAACTCCTGCACTGCCAGATTCTGTCTAAATGACCTTGGGTAAATCAGTTCAGACTGTGCTGCAGCTCCTCATCTCTAACATGAGGATAGTACTTCCTTACTTCATACAGAGGTAACAAGAATATCCACAGGATTTCTGAGTGGTAAATTACTATAACAGTGGACGCTACATACATTACTAGGTATGAGTAGAAATACCCTTTTTTCCTTTTTAACAGCCTAACAAATTATTTTAAACCTTTATTAGGGTACATAAAAATCATATATAGGTATATATGTGTATGTATGTATTTGTACCAATTGCCTATTAGAAAAAATATTCTAGACATATTTTAAAAAGCCCTGGGCTTAGTATATTTGTAATTTAAACATGGCATTAATAGCATCCTCTCAGAGGACTAGTGACTTTGATTTTGTTTGGGAGGGAAGGACTTCTAAAAAAAAATTATGTAGGTAACTGCAAATGTCCTAGAGAAGAAAAATTTTCTATAAATGGTATTTATTTTGTCATCAGAGAGTTCAGATATGGACAGATCATATTAGTGTTAGCAACTAGGACAGTTTAGAGATGATGCAGATTATGTTTTGCAATCTCTTTTTCTGCCAAACAGCCTTTTTTTTTTTCCTCTCAGAAACAGTGAGACAACTCCCCAGTACCTGGAGAGGAGAGGAGAGGAGAGGAGAGGAGAGGAGAGGAGAGGAGAGGAGAGGAGAGATTTCAAAGTTGCCCCATTATCAGCATAGAGGGAATCATGGAGAACTTGAGAAGAAAGCTAATAATCCTCAGTAGGGAGGGGTTTTTTCCACATTTTTCCAGTTTCCTAAAAGGGTCTGGAAAAGTTAAATTTCTGTGGCATATTCTTTGTGGTGGGCCAGAATTACATGGTATGGCAGAGCTATAGTTAGCAGAAAACCAAGGAAAAGAAAAGAAGAAACAAAACTTTAAACCACTTTTGTGGATCCCCAATTCTGTATTTGCTCATCAGCACTAGGCACAAGGAACTTTAGACCTTCAACCAAGAGCTCTTTCAATTCTTGCTTATTTTTTTGCCACTTTACTCAGGAATGAGGTCATAGGCCTACAACCACAACTGTATAAATGAAGGAGGAATCTATGAATACATAAATAAATCTTTAAGGAGGTGGATCCTTGAGATTTTGAAGTGCATTTCCTTCTAAAAAGGCAAGACAACCAGAATCAGGGTGTCTTAGGAGGTCTGTTTTCTAACCAAATCTATGATGTAATAATAAATATTTTCCAGACCCGATTATATCTTTACTGACATTCTTTTCAATGGTGCTGAGTCATTATTTTTCACAGATGTATTATTTTGATATGTTTTGTGCAATTTTGCAGTGAAGAACAGGATTTTCCTGATGAGGTTGGAATGGGATTCATCCTCCAAATAGAGTTTGCTGCTTATAGTACTCATCCCAATCATGGAGAAGCCAGTTCAAGTCCTTGCCTGATCCAGGGTAAGTACCTGAAATCAAATATTCCATAACCTAAAGAACTGACCTAAGTGGATTGCTGCCTATTCTTGGACTTGCCTTTCTGTTTCATACTCACAATTTATTCACAAAAAACCTAAAGGGTCTTTTATACAGAGGCAGAAAGTAAGAAAGAGGACATTCTGTATAAAAAGGTAATCGTGTTCTCCAGTTAGCACCACTATTGATATTTTACAGTGAATTTCATGTAATATAATGCAAGTACAGCCCAGCTATATACAGGAATTCTTCTACATTTGGGAACTACATTCTACAGGGAACTCCTGTTATTTTACAAACAGGAGTCATGGTACCTCTGAGACCTGGATATTATTAGACCCAATTTACAGGTGTGCACTTAGAGACATTGACAGGCTTGGTTTTTCCAAGGTTAATGTCAGTGAGGAACTGCAGGTTTTCAGCATCTTTGAAATCTGCCTTCAGTCATTTTCCCAAGAGACATCAGTCACTGGATGAGCTGGCAACAGAACCTAAGAGTCCTGACCCACTCCCCTCCTCAGGCTACCTGAATACTATATCACAACAAATACATTGCCCAGAGGACCAAGCAAGTTTCTGTAGCGTGTGCGTCAGTTTTTGGAACACTTACTGTCATAAGCAGTTTCTCCACACAGTCAGGGGACACACTGTGCAAATGGGTCAAATGAAGCTGGAGATGCATTTTGTTGCTGAGGACATCCTGGCAGAGGGGGCAGCAGATAACAGGTTGCATTGAATGCTGTGACAGGACATGCATCTGGATACGATTTGGGTCCCTACTATTGTAGTTACAATAAGGACATTGATAGAACTGAAAAAAAAAATATTAAGATGCAGGCTATTAGTTAGTGTGCTTTTTATAACTTGCTGATATTGCTATTTTAACAGCGTATCATCTCTGTTTCACTTGAGTTATTTGAAAGAGTTTTCGAATGCAATTAAATTGTTACATTTTCCTTTACCTGCTCATGACAAAATTTATTGTCTTCTTGAGGCTTTGATTTTTTAGCTGCACCATCCTCTTCTTTTGCCAGAAGAAGCTGTTGTGCCCCTACCACAGTGTTCACTTTTGGTTCCTTCTCTGGTGTGACTATTCCTGTTCAGAAAACATAATTTTTAAGAACATATTTTAAACTTTAAAACACCCTGGTTTAGAAAGAGGTTGTGATTCCAAAGGTCTGTATTGTCTTTGAGGGTCTTCTTTTTTTTTAAGTTCTGAGAAAAAATGTAGTTGAATAAAAGAACTCTGGTTAGCGCAAAGGTGAAAATATACTTTTATCCTTGACAGAGACTCTACAAATACATTTAAAAATGGACTCTTCTCTACTGTTTAGATTACCTTAGGTTGCCTTTAAAGATTGATCAATAATATGCTTTCTTTAGCAGCTCAGTATGAATTTGTGTATTACATGAAAACAAATCAGCTTTTGCTTAAAAATCCTGTTTTCCAAAATAATTAATTTGCTGCTGTTTAATTACCTTCCCTCTTTTCTAACCTGTCTGAGCAATATAATTATTGTGCTGTTTTGATAACTCCTGCCTGGTTACAATTCTGGAGCTAAATATAGTGAGGTTTTAGAAGAAATACTGTGGAGAATAGGATTTCAGAGCTAACTTAATATTAATTATATACATAGATCAGTCATTTGGGATTGCCTTAGATGTTTACACTGTGAATTTTTATAGTCTGGCCTTTGTGATCAAAACCAGAATATAATTGTTTTCTATAGATAGTTCTACTATTACGTATTAAATACTATATTTAATATTATGCCTGAACTAGCTGTGTAATGTGGCCCAGTCTTGCACACATCAAAGGAAAGAGTGCAATTCTAATTTCCCAGTCCATCAGAAAATTCTTTCCAGCGTCAATTTGCCAGATAATCTCTTCTGCTAGGCTGGATATTACAAGAGCATTGGGTAGGCATGTCACATACATCTCACGACAAACACAAAACCTCATTTACCAACCATTCCAATCTCATCATAGTGCAGCATCATCTGACCTTTTTTCTGCTGTTTATTATGAGTATTTCTAATTTTAACTTTCAATTTTCACCATCTTCCAGTCAATTTGCAACTAAATTATTTCCAGGGTGAGGACACTATCACTGGACACTGGGTGCAAATACATCTTGAAATGCAATGAAGCTAAACCATTGATTGCTATCAGACCCAACGTAAATATATAGTCCAGGGGTAATCTGATTGTATGCTGTGCATGAAGATTTATCTTGATTTTTTTCAATCCACATAAGGTTCATATAAATGAACAAATTGCATCTCATTGCACAATAACCTAGGATTAATTTAAAAATAAGGTCATGGATGTTTTGGCAACAAAGTAAACATGAACAAAGAAAATACTTGGTTTTTTCCTGTACACAAAATAAAGAAATTTTTATTATTATTATTATTATTTTCACATAGACTGTGCAATATTTTATATTAAAAGAGCAACGTTAAAGAGAAGTAAAATAAGAGAACAGTTTTCAAGGTAAATACTAAATCCTCATGGTACAATAATAAACAGTTGAAAACTGAATCATACAGGGACATTTTCTGAAAGGCTTTTTTTTTTAAAAAAACTTAAACATATTTTATAACTTATACATTAATAGTGATTTCCCCACACATTGTTTTTCATGCCTAATTTGCTAATTATTTCTTTTGGTGCAATTTAGACCAGTAATTTTTACATGTTCTTCCTCAAATTAAAATTTATTCCTGCCATATTTCCCTACCTTTAATGACCAATTTGTCAACATCAGATTAATATCTGAACAAGTCACTTTCTGGAGCCCTACTGAATTTTCACACTCTCAGGAACTGATCCTGGAGGCCTCATTTAGACTGCTCAGTCAGTGCTGTGCCGACGACCTGAAGGACTAACAATGCTTAAAGGCAAAATCTACATGATGCAACCACATAAGACACCATTTTATTACTCACTTTGGTTTATGATAATACAGTACTCCTTGGCCTATCTTTATTTACTTGGCAATACACCATTATTATTTAAATGTCTTTACTGTGAGAATTATGGGAAGTAAAAAAGTGACATATTATATTAACAGAGAAAGGTTGCTTCTCAGGTTTTAGAAGGATAAGTTCAAATTATTAACCTCTCTTCATTTCCAACTGTCAAAAATGTCTAAGAGTTGACTACTGTTTCTTACCTTTATCATATGTCACTTTTAAAATGTCCCTTTTTAAAGACAAATGGCCTGGAATCTCAGCTGGTGTAAAGAGACACTGCTATACAGGAAGATGAACTTAAAAGCCAAAAGAAAACAATTCCGCCTTATCTTCCCCTCATCATGCTAGATTGTTCTCAACAGGTTGTTACAGAAATTAAGATCCAAATTCTGCTCCAAAATCCACTTGTGAAAATACTTTTAACTGTGTTTTGGCAATAGTATTTAACGGCTAGTGAAATTTAGCTTGGAGTGCACTCTGTGTGTGCGTGGGCTCACAGAAGGTTAATATTACACATCATCTTCCACCACAGGATGGAATAACTTAATTACTTCAAAGGGCCTATAATAATCATAAAACACATAGTTCTTATTTCTATAAAAACAAGAGGGTTTTTTGGTTAAAGTTTCTTTTGCGGTTAATATAATAAAACCATAGAGTTATAAAACACTGTGCTGGGGTCAATAAATGCATAACAAAGCACAGCTTTTTACTATGTTTACTATGATATTTATATAAACTGCCAAAATTTACAGAGGCTTTGTTGTTTTGTTGTTGTTGTTGCTCTGGAATCATTCAACCTCAAGCACTGTTACTTCTTAAACACCCGAAGTTACGTCTGGCCTATAGTAAAGTAACCGGGTCCATGACTTAGAGTGAGCTTTGCAAAATATAAAAAGGGGGTTGATTCTTCCCTGTGGCATGGGGATGCCGCTTGCCCCTGCACGTGGTGAGGACCGAACCCCCCAAGCCAGAGTATACGTGCCAAAACCAAAGGAGATTGTCTCCTTACACAAGTAAATAGTCCCGCTATTACAACTCAGTGCCTCATCTTGCTGTATCAACTTTCTGCTTGTCGTGTTGAATTCACTGTTTTAAAAAGCTTTCTGTAGGGAGGGTGAACAAAGTTATGGTCTTATAGGAAGGGTATTGAAGGAGGAGGGAGAGAGGAGAGAAAATATTATAGTCCCGAGCATGCCGTGTGGCACTGTTTTCATAGCTGGATGTTCCACTGGCATGCTATTCTTACTAGGCAGCTGTAGGAAAAGATTAAATCCAGTTGTTATTCATGTTTTAAATATGCACTTTTTATTCTTGAGATACATTATTTGTTGGGTTTTTTCCTAATTGTGAAACACAACTGTAATTCATTTTATAATATAAGCAGCATTATTTTAGATGTATAATGTAATTTCAATACATTTATCTCAAATCCTAAGTTTAATTATAAATAAGTGCCATGAAATAGACTAGACAATGATTGCCTGTCAGTTACAGAATTACTTAACTTGTGTAAGACTGCTAATATAAAAATGACATAATTTACTGCAATTCAGATGCCATCACCTTCGTAACATTTTTGAAACCCCAAAATAAAAATAAAAATGTTTGTGTGACTAACAAGAAGGAGAAAGTTAATAAAATACGTATACAAATGAAAAAAAATCCTGGAAAACCATAATCGCAATACTGTTTTCTTATTTATGAATCTGTGTATTTGATAAAGATTGCATAATTTAAGAATTCTGACACATCAGATGATGTTATTCAGCCTCAAAATAATTCTAAAATTATAATTACTGGTAGAGTATTCTTTCTAATTAGAGTAGAATGAAAGGATAATTTTCATTGCAATAATGAAGGTTAATTTCCATCCTTCCTCATGTTTACAGCCTTATTAAAAAGTGCTCCCCTTAGCCATGGCAGAGACATATTACATTTTCAATGCAAATGTATTAATCTGGATAAATTCCATATTAATTCTTGCACTGCATAGTGCTGTAATTTGGATTATAATTAATCTAAAGTGGCACTAGATTTAAATGACAATATAAATGAGGCATTAGTAGGCTTTTCTATTCTGAATGAATATTCAACAAATATAACTTGCATATTGCCAAGTCTCATTTTGAAAGCTCTACTCCTTGAGATAAGGTAAGCAATACAGCACAACAGCTTACACAAACATACTGCTACTAAATACATGTTAATCCTTTCTCGTCTAATAGATTCCATGCTAAAGAGGGGTCACACCATTTTCCTGTCTAACTTGTTAGTATTGTGATTAATTTATTGGTTTTCCTGAGATTTCTTTGGCAAGACTTGCAACACTCAATTCATGAGAAAGCCCAAATTAACATTCAATTATACATAAGCAGTTATGCAGTCATTAGAAATACTTGTCAGCTGAGTGAAAATTGAGATGATGGCCTGATTGTTACATATGCAGAATTAATTTAGATTAGGAAAATAAAAGTTTCTAAAAGATTTAGGATTTTACAGTACAAACTATTTTCTGCAAAGCACAAAGGCAATCATGATTTCAGCCCTTGTTTTTATATGAATCTTACTGCAAAGTTATTTGTGTAATTGCTGGCACGGGAATGCAGAACAATTATGCTGGTTTTTTGTAGTGCACCCAGTAGGCATCTGGATATAGGTTTGTCCTAATTAAACTTGGCCCTTATGAGCGGCTAATCCTGATGGAATTTTGAGAATTCCCCTTCAGTATTTTTTTCTAGATTCCATCATTTTTTTTGCTGGAGCTTTAATACTGTATTCTTTCTTGAACAACTATAAATGGACCTGCCTAAGAAAAAGAGAGTGCTGATAAACTCCCTAAAGTGGTTCACAGTGTCCCCTAGGCAGAGTGTATGGTAGGAAATGGAGGCTGCAGGTGGCTGTCACCCCTCTTCTGGTGAGCGTCCAGGACAGCCCCTGATGAGACTGCACAGGAGGACCTATGTCGGCCTGGGAGCATGGTTTTACTGCACTGCAGATAGTTTTTACCAAGTCAGAGAGCCAGCCAAGGGGGCTGTATATTTTAAACCACAACACAGTTTCTTGCTCAGCATCATCCTTGTCATCACTGGCCTTTCTTCATTCTCTTGATCTCAAAAAATAAGACGGCTGAAGAGGAACGGAGGTTCTAAACTGTGATGGGTACTGACCTTAGCATGTCAACAAGCAAACTTAAAGGAAGTTTTATTCTTTAAGTCAGTCCTCTGAATTGATTTGGCACAGAAATGGCTGTCTATAACATTTTTTTTTAAATAAATCCAAAAAATGTTTAATATGTAAAGAAAGAAATACAGTATGGGAGAATTTGGGTGTAAAGAAACTCATACGTAAAATGATATTTTCTCTACAACTATATGTCTTTACAGAGAATACAACGTCCTTTGTATGCTGCTGTCATTGGCATACAAGGAAAGGATATATGACTACCTGAAACTAATAGGCTTCAACCTGTTTCAGCACTTCTTCTGCTTCAGTGAATCCAACATAATGTAACTAGGTATAGCATGAGGCAAAAGTAGCCAATGTAATATTCATTGTGACCATAGATTTCCATCTCATACATAAAAAGCATGGATGAAGTCACATATTTGCCAAATTAAACACAGAAAAAGCCTTGGGTATCTACACCAGATGCTGGCCCTGGGTTTGTTTGTGCACAAGTAAATGTCATGACATAGGGGTTTTGTTTTCAAAGACAGTAGCTTTCATTACTGGGCTTTGTCTATTCCAGGAGATCAAAATTACCCAAACCATAATCCGTTTTCAATGATATTTCCTCTTTCTTAGGCTGAATCATCTGTAAACTTTTTTACTGGATTTTGTGTATTTTTTTCAAAATGCCTCAAATAAATGCCCAGGAAGAGGCCAGATTCTTGGGAGCAACTGATCTGAGAGCAAGAGCAAAAAATAATAATAACAAAAAAACCCACATTCTTTGGGTTAAAAGGGGGGCAAAACCTGACTGAAGAAAAAAATTCAAGTGGTACCTAATCCTATGCTTATGAAAAATTAATATGCCATCAGAGGAATCACAAGTACAGCTAAGATTAATGAAAGGCGCTTAAAAAATTACAAGCACACAAACTGATTTGATTAAAAAATAATCTCACTGGTCGTCCTGTAATATTCTTCAACTTATCCGCATCTATCCTGTCAGATGGTTATGATTAAAAATAGGTCAATGGGAGGCTACTGATAGAAATCACATGCAAAATGCACATGCAATGAATAGTAGTGGGAATGTCCAGACAGTTTAAAATGAAAGAGCATTTCATAAGTTAAAAAAGGGAGAAGACAAAATTCTAGCATCTTACCAGAGTCTTTACAAGATTTTTTGCCTTCACTATTGTCTCTCTCACTTGAGTCTTTATCATCAGCAACAGCCACTGATGTACTTTTAGCAGACCCTTCTGTATCTTCACTTTGTTCTTCTGTGGAAAAGTACAGAAAAGATCTTAGAAAAGAAACTCAGTGCCCATTTAATGGCATTTAAAAAATATGTCCTGTAATAAGAGCAGCACAAAATAGGGGGAAGAGTGGTGGCGGGGAGAAAAGGGATAGGGAAAGGACAGCACTTTAAAGAGGTTGGACATTAATTGCAAAAAATTTGCAATATTTCAAAATCTATCCAGAAATTCTGACCATGTCTTTATCAGAGTACCCTCTTTCCACCAGTGTGACAGATTTAAAGCCTGTCATTTCATATTCTTTGGCTAGAAATGATTTGTGTTAAAGTACACACACACACTTGCATGCACACACACACACCACACTGGCTGGAACAAAAGCCAGCACATGTAAAAATGCATCTTGGAGCCAAAAAAAAAAAAAAAAGAAAAAGAAAAAAAGGGGGGGGGATTCAAATATAAATCCTATTAGTGCAGCAGTATCCTGCTAATTGCAGTAAGTAAGTATTAGGTATTAGGTACTGTATTAAATATAAACCTCTGGCTTTGCGGGAGAAGTCTCAAATTTTGTCTCCAGGGGGAGCCATTCAGGATAAATGATGCAACTTGGTCTATGGCTTCTGAGGAAGCAGCATTACCCACACCTCACTTACGTGTTCACACCAGCTAGATTACATGGAAATCTTCACAGTAACTCAAGCCCATTTAATTATTCGGTAAATCTTAGCTATGCTGCTACTGGTGGATTAATCTGTTTATGCAGTTAGCTTCTATGCTGGGGCTGTGTAGCACTAATCCGTGAAAGGCCCACTGTTCCTTTTCATCCTGTGATCATTTGTCTCTCACTGTGCTGATGTCACATTTTAATGAATTTTTAGCAATCTGAGTAATGCCAGATAACCAGACTTGCAACTCCCTACAGCACAGCATGCTGTTTTCATTGCAGCACAGAAAAAAAAAATAAAAATCATATTTCCCAGTTCAGGTAGGAATTATATAAATTAGAAGGTGAAGGTAAAATGGGATTCGAAGCACCAGGCCGCTCAATTTCATAAAATCTTTAATGACCATATAAATTAACCCTGGAAAGTCAAAAGGTCACAGACACACATTTGCATACACTCTTCTATTCACTTTTGATAAGCAGAGCTTTTATGCAGGGAACATGATACAATTAACCCTTCAGGAACCATACAAAATGCAGCTACCGACATTTTAAGTGTCAAGCATTAACTGAAAATTACACACTGCATAAAATTTTCATTGTAAATGCTATAGTGATTGAAAGGGGAAATAGTGGCCCTCTTCGCACCCCATGTTTTATTAATAACGTTCTGACAGCCGAATGAAATATCCTCTGTCATATGTAGCAGCTGAGCACAAAAAAATTGCTGTTTAGTGCCTTACTTGCCAGCCATGCACTGAAACTGTATGCCTAGGCAAACAACCCTCAGACCGATGTGGCGAACCTATCCGATTCTCAACTCTCTGCAAAACCTTTTGTAAATCGGAAGAGAAAAACGCAGCTGCAATTTTGGAAACCAAACCAAAAAAAATCTCAACCACAGATCAATGTGTTTTGCATTGACATCAGAATACAATAGGTTAGGACTAAGCATGCGTGTCCAGTTTTTGGAACAATACAAGGAGAAAGATGGTCCCCTCTTTTAAAAATAATTGCATATAAAAAAAAATTTCCATCAGAATGGAACCCCCCCCCCCCCCCGTGCTGTTTCAGCACTCTCCCCCCTGCAGTCCCCCGCCCCCTCCCATGATGATAGCTAATCAAACATGGTAGGCATCCCTGTCGCAGCTGGAAGCAGGGCTGTGTTTGTCAGGGTGGCGGGGGAGCGCGGTTCGGGATGCTGCGAGCCTGTGATCATGCCTGGCTCGGGCTGTGTTAATGCCGAGTGCGCACACATGAGGCTCGTATCCAGTGTCAGGCCCCGTGGCCTCACAGAGCCGATGGCAGTCCCTTTTCGACTCATCCTTGGGAATGGACGCATTGCTTCTTTTACTAGATTTACTGGCCCAATCCCCCTGGGCTGGAAAATGAAGTGTCAAAGTGCTACTACTGAGTGTCCTTATCTTGAGGGGACATAAAATTGTGAGGGCTATCGTGGCACACATTAATAAAACATTGTGTGTGTGTCAGGCAAAGAGAAAGAAAATTATGAAGGTACTAAAAGAAAAGCTACAGTATCATCTGGGTCTCATCAGACAATTTTTGCAGGGTGCTCTCCTGTTTTTCTGGTATGTGTTTTAAGTGTGAGAGAAATTCCCAGACATGTTCTCCTATACATCATCGTGGTGTCTGACCTCAGCCTGACCCTGGCAACAGTTTGAGAAATCTGAATGTGAACAAAGACTCTGTGTCAGCAGCAGGGAGAGATTGCGGGATAGACTTTCCCCATCAACTTAATCGCAAACAGCAGTTCTGAGGCCATAACTTTACAGGGCTCCACCAAGCCACAAACACATAACCTTTAGAGGTGAAACTGCCCCCCGCTCCCCACCCCCCCTTCTGTGATTTTTCTCAGTCTTGTGGTGCTCCCTTTGATGTAGCAAGGCAATTAGCTCTAATGTTCAAGTGCTGCAGACCTGGTTTATGGTTTGGAAGGTGAGAGCTGTTTATTACAGGTAGGCTCCTGGGGGCCATAAAGGCTTTGCAAATTTTTAATCATGCAAAAAACTAATCAAAATGTAACTTATACACACCATAAAAATTAATATCATTATTATGCACGGTATAAATTGCCTGCCTTGGCTTTCAATGGCACTCACTTCTAGAAAATACATTTGGCATTCATTTCAGAAATATGTATGGCATTCACTTCAGAAATAAATTTCATAGACAGAAATGATAATACAACTTCTCCTATTTTCCTTCAAAATTACAGAAAGGCTAAGATTCACACTGTCGTGACATTTATCAAAGGGACAAGATGGAAATGCAACAGCTCTAACTTAAAAGCACCTAGCAAATTTACAAGACAAATCCTTAAGACCATTCCTTAGAACAGATATTGAAGGTATGTAACAAAGCATACTATCAAAGACACTGCATACCTATGCCAAGATGCCTCAAACATCTCTTTTTAGTAACATTTTTGTTATTACTTATTATGCTAACCAACAAAGATACTATTTGGTTATAAAAAATGTGATGGCTCCTGCTCAAAGACACAAAATTATAAATTGTTATATATCAACAAAATACAGTATGATGGTGCTACAGATTCCAGAACAAGTCCTAATGTTCTGTTTTAAATTTGCAAGAGTCCTGCCTATATACATTTACAAATGTCAGCTTTGAAAATGAATAGAACACCGGATTCAAATGTACTTTAATGGCTTTAATAACACTTACTATTGCAATATGATATTTTATTCACACCTGGTTTTATTTTGTCCAAATGTTGAAAATTTCTTTTGATCTTGGATCTCTTGAGTTTAGCCATTATCAACCTTTTTCCTCACAACTGACTTAGAATTAAACACAAAAATAAGGTTAGCAGTCTGCGCTTAAACTGTAAAATAAGGAAAAATGGAAAAGTTAAGCTTCAGAGGTAATGTTAATCAGCTGATATTGTATAGTATATATTCTACATCATATACTTTAATATGTTAATCTACATTCTCAGGCCCCAGTTCTATACCGATATTATGAAGGAAGACCCTTATGACCTTCCCCAGCCCAATGAAGTCAATATGTGTGATGATTTCAATTGCAAAATCCAGGCCTCAGCCAAAGTTGAATAGCAGATACCAGCAGCAAAATTAGATGAATATTCATACACAGATTAGAAAAGCCCGATTTACTGAGATGCAAATAAAGGAACCAATACATCCACCATGGCCAAAGGAAGGTATAGAGAAACAAATACTATTTTTTGAAATAAAATACTGAATAGTTAAAGCATGACATGGCCAAGTTAAAGCAACCTTCTCTCCTTTAATTTAAATGCATTGTGATAATCATGGAGGCATATGAATCACCTTTCCCTCTGTTTTATCGGAGAAGTTTCCCTACTGATAAGCAGCATTGGGAGTCTGCCTTCAAGTCTATTTAAGAAACATATTATTTTCAAGGGTTGATTTTGGTTGGTTTGGTTTTTTACGTCACTGATATATCAATCAACAGCCAGTAGTTCCTCTTTTGGTTCTGGATTTTGTTGTTGTTGTTGTTGGTATCCCTTTTGCCCTCTCCAAATTGCAAGTAATTTCCTAAATAAGGATGATCTACTAGTTGTGGGTGAGTAATTGTGGTTATGAGAGAGAAAGAAAGATTAAGCAAGTGTTTGTGGCTGAGGGCCGGATGGATGGGGAAAGAATAAATCAATCGACTAAAGTAGTAAGTAAATAAATATGAAATGAGAGAGATATTTTAAAAAATAATTGGGGTTTGTTATTCAATATATTCAATAAATAGCTGTATCAAATGTACCCATAAGTGTTCTGTACAGGTGTATCCCAGGTTCAACTGATAGAGTGAACGACTTATTGAGATTAACTCTCAGGATGAGAAGGTAAACACTAGCAAAGGATAACGGAAGGGTGGATTGGAGGGATGGACAGACAACAGATGATGGAGGGAAAGGAGGAATGACTAACAAAAAAAAAAAAGAAAACCCACAGAATATGCAAGAGAAGAAAAGATTAACTAAAAGCAGGGCTTGTGGATTTATTTCTGGGTTATCCTAGTTACACTACTTCATTGATAAATTGTCCCTGTCTTCTGAATTGCCATTTATTCACCCAAATATTCCAGAAAGTATTTTTCCATTTTCTGCCTGGCCTTGCCGAGCATGAGTGAGGAACAGGATGCCTCACTCATTCAGGATCTTGACTGCATCCTCTAGTGGTCATATTTCATCTTCAAACATGATTTCTAATTTCTTATTTAGGAACTTAAGGGGAATACCAGCACCAACCCATTAATAACAGTTTCTAATCACTGTATTATATTTAAAACTATAGCTGTTAGAAGGCTGAACTTCCTGCAAACAAGCCTATGATTAAGTGATGATCATTATATTGACCAGAAATTGTTAACCGGCAGTTAGTATCAAATTGTACCATTTTGTTTTGTGGTGCATCATTTGAATTTTTATAGCAGTCTAATGCTTATTTTCTTCTGGTTGAAACGTATTATTGTGTCAGAGGAGGCCAACTGCAAAGCTGGCTGAAGAGCATGCTGTGGTGGCTCCTTCCCAAGGAGTGTCACAAATCACACCCACTTGATCCATCCACTCCGCCCAGCAGCCAGTATTCCCCACTTGCCATGCTCAGCCTTACCCCTCTGGCTGCCGGAGAGAGGCAGCTCTCATCTACCCTACTTCTTTTTGCTTCTTAGCTTCTGAAGGTAGAAAAGATTCATTATCACCAGCTGATCTGCCCAGCACTTCATTATTTCCTAATCTAGTTTTTTCTACTTTTTTTTTCTTTTCTTTAACCACAGTCTACTTCCAGCTGCTGCAGAAAGAAAAGGAATGTTCTCCCTAGAAGTTTAGAGGGGTGGAGTGTCTTTTCCAGCCCGGCTGCTGAGCAAGCTATCCCTTTCTCTCATTGCTGGCTGGGACCGACTGCTTTCTAGTCTCCCTCCTATAGACTCAGAATAAATCAGGAAAAGAAGTGTGTTTTACTCTGATAATGCTGTAAAATGTGGAAAAAAAATGGTGGTAAGCTTATGCTGAGCCATACTGGTTTATCAGAAAATTGGAAAATCTGTGTTTTGTATTTTTGTTGTTTTATTTCTACATTAATATTTTATCAAATATTTTGCAAGAGGCAAAAGAAGCATATGCTGACAAAACCGTAACAGGGAATGTCAGCTATTCAGAATGAAACTCAGCAATGTTTTCCAGATGTGATTGGAGATGTACAGTTAATCATTTATTATGCAAAAAGGGATATTTTTCTTACTTGGCCATCTCTAGAAAGGCATTGAAGCATGAATCTATATTGAGAATAGTCTAACTTTTCCAACTGATCGGTACTTTTCTTTTGGCTGCCATTACAGTTCATAGAAACTTCTGTTTCCCCCATCACCATAAGGCATGAAGAGTACTAGCATTGTCTGACTTGAAGACTAATTCATTTCCATCAAGGTTATTTAGAATGGAAAATTAAACCTCATTGTTAATTCTTATTCAACCTGCTGGATACATCCTGCCAAATTTCAGGCAGTGTTCCAAGCTTCCTCCCTGTGGAGGGAGAGACAGGTATCTTCAGGGCACAACTCAGAGTTTAGGCAGGCTGAATTGCCTAATTCCTCCCTGACTACAGAGGGATTTTAGAGTGAAGTTTAGTGTTTGGAGTGAAGACTTTTCACCTTGGCACTGCAGCTGAATGCTGAAAGTTAGGTGGGTGAACTTAAGCCTAAGAGCCTGACCCAAAGATCAGAAAGTCAGTGAGAGTCTCCTCATGACCTTCACCAGTTTACTGGGTGCTCATTTCAAGCCTGTGGGAGGAAAAGAAGAACAGTGAATCTTCAAAGTATCATTCACCTTTTTTTTTATACCTCTTGTTCAGCCTTGTTTTACCTTTCTGTATTGTTGTTCAATCTATATGTTCAATGTTCCTTCATATACAAACACTTCTACTGTCCCCTATTTCTTGCATTTTTTTTCCTACCTCCTACTTCAGCTGAGTTTCCAATACATCGTGTAAGTGGTGAGATTGGCTCTCCCTTTCACAGTTTCCAAAATAATCCTTTAGAGTGTATTTAAGAAATCCACAATGTTAATTAACAGCTCATTTAAAATGACATTTAAGTGACATATTTTATTAGTGACTTAGTTTTTGGGTTTCTCTCTGAAATACAGTGTAAAATCCTTCTCATTTACCTTCCAGACTTTCTGTCTGAATTATTCACCTCTTTTTGGATCACTAACAGTATGGCTCTGAAATTATCTGTAAAGAATTCTGTTAGTGCATGTATTTCTCCTTTGTCTTTTGAGAATACTAGAGTAAAAGAATTTATTTTCTTTGCCATCTCCTGATCATTTTGGATTGACTCTTTATCCTCTGGTGGTCTAGCAGACCTAATGACTCTTCTGCAGGCTTTCTGTTTCTGAGATACTTTAACAATTCCTGTTTAGCTTTTCTAGGTACCTTCACGTATTTGCTCCTCTTAGCCAACCTCTGTGTTCAGTTTTATTAACATCACTTTGGCTTTATTTCCACTTTAAAGGATACTTTTTTCTGACCTGAATAAATTCTTGTACTGTGTCTTGTCACGTACAGCCCTCCAGTTTAAATATTGCCCTTTCTTGATGTTAAGTGTCACAGGCAGAAGTAGGCAATCTATTTACAGTGAATAAAAATTTCCCTGAACATAAACACTTTATGAATTTTTCAAAAATATCCTTTACAGAATTATTTGCTTTGGGGTTTTTTGTTTGTTTTTTTCCACAATTACGTGACAAATATTCTATAGCATATATAGCAGTCCATGGATTTTTAACAAACATATTTGTTGCAAATATCACTTAAATCTTAAGAGTTCAAAAGTTTGGCTTCTTTAACATACGCATACATGATGTGGTCTTTGTTTTTTTGGAAAGACAACACAGGTGCTTTTAGCTCCACCTCCAACCCAGATCACAATGGTTGAGTCATGTGTAAGAATCTTTACCAAGACTTCCACCACAAATTCCTCCAAAAATCTCCTGTAAAAACTGGGTTTCCTGACTCAGCTGTAGCTGTACTATACAAAATATAGTATACTGAAACATGGTCAAACTCTGTTATTGAGACAGGAGGAAAGGATAAAAGTCTGCTCATCAAAACTGACAAAAGTAGTAAAAGACAGTAGTACATTCCTGCCTCCCTGCTGTCTCTGATGCCCTTCTGTTACTGTCTTCCCTTGCCCCCTCCAGTCCCAATCTGGAAAATTTAGAGAACAAACTTTTGTGTCATTACTCAAGTATTATGCAGTTTTGTGGAAAGTTCCTGACTCATATTACAGTATTTGGGATTCACAGCCATAACACCTCTGTCCCCTTCATCCACAATAGCCTACAGGATCATTCCAATGACAGTGCTGTAGTTCAGTATGTAAAGCTAGCCTTTTCTTGATGCATTGTTTGAGGTCAGGGATTATGCTATCCTATTGATTACGCAGAGGCTTGAAACCCAAGTCCACTCCCAAGTTTGTTGGAGTCACTTGCCACTTGCCACTTGCATGGCATGCCTTGAAGGTGAGCAATATCAGTTGGTTCTTAGCACAATAATGGGTGACTCATAAATACTGAAATAAAGTAGACTGCATATACAGATTTTTCTGTGTGCTGGATTTAGTTGGGATAGAGTTAATTTTCTTCACAGTAGCTAGTATGGGGCTGTGTTTTGGATTTGTCCTGAAAACAGTGTTCATAACACACAGATGTTTCAGCTATTGCTGAGCAGTGCTTACACAGAGTCAAGGCCTTTTCTGCTCCTCACCCTACCCCACCAGCGAGCAGGCTGGGGGTGCACAAGGAGTTGGGAGGGGACACAGCTGGGACAGCTGACCCCAACTGACCAAAGGGATATTCCATACCATATAATGTCATGCTCAGCATATAAAGCTGGGGGAAGAAGAAGGAGGGAACAATCAGAGTTATGGCATTTGTCTTCCCAACCGTTTCACATGATGGAGCCCTGCTTTCCTGGAGATGGCTGAACACCTGCCTGCCCATGGGAAGTGGTGAATGAATTCCTCGTTTTGCTTTGCTTGCGTGCACGGCTTTTGCTTTACTTATTAAACTGTCTTTGTCTCAACCCATGAGTTTTCTTACTTTTACTCTTTTGATTCTCTCCCCCATCCCACTGCGGGGGAGTGAACGAGTGTCTGTGTGGGGCTTAGTTGCTGGCTGGGGTTAAACCACGACTCTCTGAATTCAAAAATGCCTGTTATGTCTAGGGGTTCTTCCAGTGCCAAGTCAAGCATTTCAGGTCACCCAGTTTGTTGTAAAGCTTCTTGTATCACAGCAACAGAATGGCATGGGTGGATTTATTTGTATCCGTTTTCCTTTTTACTAAACCAGTGCATCATACTAGATGTTTTCCTCTATCTTTCATTTCTTCTTTCCTTCATTTAAGTTTTTTAATTCCCACTGTTCAGTATACTGTACTACTTTTACCTTTGCTACATGATTGTCGAATTTGAGTGTTCTTTCTCCCATACATACTTTGAATAACAACTCCCCACATTAATTTTCATTGTCAGCAATATAATTCTATCTCTGTGGAAGCAAAGGACATCCCTTGCCTATAGGATCCCTGCTCACAACTGCCTAATGAGCACAAATCTACAGTGCCAATTTAGCTGAGACTCTGAAATGCCTTGTGAGGTAGTTCTGTTGATAACACTGAAAATATTTTAGAGAAAGCTCCTGAACAAGACCTGAACTTAAAATTTGTTCTTAATGACTTCAGACAGCTTGATAGGGCCATACATTTGTAAGTTTAACATAGACTTCCCACCATACATCTGTCTTTTGATTTACTTATAACTTCAGTAAACTTTTAACTGCTTGGGCTGAAATCAGCTGGGCTGAATCTCTGCTGCAGGTCAGATATCATATGCATTTTTTAAAAAATTACAATCAAAATGATTCAGCTACTTCTAAGAATAGAATTAGGACAAATAGATTTTTATATGTATATATATGTTTTGGAAATCTTTACTGTTCCAGTGATTTTAAACTGGAACCCAACATTTGGCAGACAGAATGGTGTCTGGCATGTGCCAAGTTGGATAAAACTGCCTAAATTCAGCCAAGCAATATAGCTTTGAAAAATTCTACTTAGCTATGCTTAGAAAAGCCACTTGTACTGAAGAGCTGAAATTCTCCTAGGAATCCATAATCACTGAATACACTCACACTTCCCACAGTGCTGAGAGCTCACCAAAGTGCATATTCAGTCACATCCCACAGAGCCTCCACAAACCTCTTCACCCAGCTCCTATGTGTACTAAACAATGCACATGCCATCCTCACAGAAGAATTGCAGCTTAAATAGGTCTTCTAAAACACAAATTCTCCTGGCAGCTGCCCTGTACAACCAGACTGCAACCATAGCATCCTTACTCTGCTGAAACTGAACTTTTCCTTCTTATTATTATTCTTTTGCTCTTGTCTGTCATTGTACAGTGCACTGGAAACTGATTGCTATAGGAGAGCAGGAGCAGCACATTCCCCCTGTGCTAGCAGGTTGGCAGGAGCAAAAGAAGCATGGAAGTGATATTTTGGGAGTTAGAGAAAGAACTGGGGAGGGGTAAGCAGAATGTGGTCCAAGGAAAAGAACATGAAAGACCAGGAGATGGGGAAGAGAGAAGAAACTGAGGTGGCAATTAGGATCAAATGAAAAATAGGGAGAAGGCAGGAGACTAGGACTAGAATCAGCAGTGTACCAAACTCCAGCACCCAACTGGACTTCAGAAGATAGAGCTGGCTGGGACCAAAAGTGCAGACCACTGGAATCTACTAAGCAAATGAGGCAAAGACATTGAGACATGCTGAGAGGCTTGTGCAGGAATATTGTAGCTGGCAGTCAGTGGGGATGGAAGCATGGATGGATGGATAGGGAAGGGAGCTGGGAGCTGACTAGAAATATAGAAGGGATGCCTGAAGAATGAGCAGCAGAAGTAGGCAAGAAAAATAGAGATCACTGGTAGGATGGGAAAAATTATGTATAAAAAGAGTGGGAGGATAGATGTGAAGAGAAACTGATAGGTGAAGATAGTGATTACTAGGCAAAGAGATTAGAAATTAATGTGAGTAAAACATGGTGTCCCCCACAGCCCGAAATTAATCCCTGATTTTTCAGTTTTATAATTCTTCTGGCTTACTGCATTACCCTTTACCAGTGTTTGTCTAAAGTGAGGACAAAAACCTTCTGCTATTCTCAGTTGATTCATTAGCTCTAGCAAAAGGGTTTTGTGTAGCAAATCCAAACCCACTGATGTTTCATATGACTGTCAGTATAGTGTTACATTGTAACTTTATTTTCTGGTTCAAGTCTTTGAAAAGTAACCATGGGATTATAGATGCAACATCTCCCCCCCTGCCCCTGCCATGTTTTTAGACCCATTAATAATATCACAGAAGTAAAATACTCTAATATCTTAAAAAATACATCAAGACACTTCCTTTGTGACACAATCTTTAATTTCCTGATCAAGCTCTACCTCATGGCAAAGCCTCTTGCCCTATGCACTGCACAAGATTATTGATACTTATTTAGTGAAAAGCTATTCAACATTTTGTCTTCTTCTCACTATTTAACATATGGCTACATGTTTTATTTACTACATCTCTTCAACCCATTCTGAAAGCCAAATTATTCATTTCATTATTGACTTTTTATTGCTACACAAACATTAATGAATTTATCTTTATTATGTCCCAAGAGATGAGTAGGCAATTCTTCAAATTCAGAAAGGGGAGGTATAGAGAAATTGAGATTAAAAAAAATCTACTAACTTAGAGAACCCAGTTTGATACAGATGGGACCCAATTTTTTCCAAGTACATAGCAATATATAGCACTTTATATGCTCAAAGCACAGCACTGATTGCTTTCATTTGCAGCTCTGTGTGTTCAGCACTTATTTAACACTATAGTACAGCCTCAAATCAAGCACTCAGAAAATGAAGGCCACACAGTCAGTGAACTCCTATGAAAAGTCTGGGTAAGGTGACCTGTTTAGGATAAAAAAATAGGATCTCTCCAGCAGAGACAGATATGGAAGCAAGTTCTTCAGTTGTCTTAAACATACCCCATTATTTCTCTTCCTGGCTTCCACAGCCTCCTTCACTACTCATTTTCTGAATTTTTCAGCAAACACAGCAAGGCTCTAAAGACAGTTTCTGCCTTCCCTGCACAGCACTGATTCATCCATATCCCCATGCAGCTCCATTCCATAAACACAGAAAGGCAAGGAGGAAATGCTATGTGACCATGTAATTAGAAACCATATCTTCATGCATGCACACATGGTGCTGAATTAAGGTAGTACAATGTATATTAATCCTTGATGATGAAAGTGGTTCTCTGAGAGGCAGAAGCAGACCTACTCTACTATATCAATATATTAACCTCTCCTTTTTCTTTTTCAGGCATATAAGATCAACAAGCAGTATATATTTACAGATGTTGTTGTCTGAATATTATCTGTAACATATAAAGTGATAAAATGCTTAAGGCATGACTGTAAGGCAATGCACAAATCAGGTTGAAGTTCACAGGGGCGGTGTAAATAAAACCTCATATAGAAGTGTAACATTTTACTGATTCACTTTACCGCATTAGACCCAGGCTTAACTAATTTAGGAATAGGGTTTAGGAATAAGAGTTAGGAATTTAGGAATAGCCCAGTAACTGTAGCTAGTAAGTATCATAGTGAGTGTAGAGTGTCTTCTTTTTATACTATATACAGGCAGATATTTGTGTTAGTATTGATGAAACTTAATAATTTTATTAGAGTTTGCAAATAGTGCTTTCAGACATACACTAGTCAATTCATGCATGTTGTAATTTCAAAAAACACAGCAGCTTCCTTTCTGACAGAAAGAAACAAGAAGAGACACAATTACAGTTTGGCAGATGTGCTATTTTTATGACAATTATTGTTTTCTTTTTGAAACAAGTGTTTTGATCACCTCAGCATAGATTAGCTCCACGGTTATCACTATGCTGAAGAGTGAAAAAAAAAAAAAAATAAGTGGACTTTGTAAAGTATTGGCATGGATTGGCTTTGCTTCAGTAAGGGTATTCACAGAAGTGCAAATCTTCAGAGGTCGTACTACAGAAAAATGGACTTAAGTGAACACACAATATTTGATTTCCGGAAGTGCTCGGTGTTATCTCAGCACCCATGGACTGAAAGCTGAGAAGTTTCAAGAATCTACATAGTCTCAGAGAAATTAGCAAAACCCCATACATTAGGCACAGAGGATTTTTACCAATGCAAAATAGATGGTCAACACCTGGCCTTTAAGCAGATTTTATAGTCATCATAAAACATATGTCCTCCATACACACTAACCTACAAATACATTGAGAAAGTTCCACTCATTTCAAATCATGTGTTCACAAAACCATGTGTGCTGGGCTTTGAGGTCTGGGGATTATAATAGCCACTCATTTATAGCAGTATTTCACTTGAAAAGTGGAACATGATGTAAAGTAAGCAAATAACTTCCAAAATCAGGGAAAAAAGCTATGAAGTTGCTTATTAGAAGAGCAAGATTAATTTAGGCACCTTCATTAAAAAATAAAATAAATTCTGCTGCTTACTGTATAGTTAATCCATGCATCTTTAAAGACTTCTATTTTTAGTTAAGTTCTTTTTAAGATATGGGTAAAAGAGCTTCATTTATACATTTTTGAAAAATCTTCTATGAATTTTTTTTTAAATAACTTCTGTGAAAATTAACCAAGCTTTTAGGTTTTTAGGCACAGTCCTAGTTAGCTACCTTTATGTTGCTGATCTGTCCAGTCAGTCAGAATTGCTGGTCTGGGGACTTTTCTGAGGAGTGCACATGAAAGACAGGACAAGCATTTCAGATAACTGTGTGAGGATGCAAGATGAAGCAATTACTGCAGGCACCACACTTTTCTGTCTAAACACCCCTTTTTCAAGATATACTCCCTTTAGTACCCCAAAGAATCTTGGGCAGAAATCCTCTTTCGTTCCTGTATCTACAACATATTTAGTTGCTTGCCACTCATGAAACCTTTTAAAATGTATTTTATGGTTAAGAACCAGTGCTCCGGTTCAACTCACCATAGAAACTAGGTTCAAGATTTTGTTTTTCTTTTGTATTTGTAACAGCCTCTGTCCCATAAGCACAGGTTGGGGAACTGGGCTTTCTCCTCAGAATTTGTTGTGGAGACAGAATGGGGCATTATCAATTTCATATGAACATTATTAGGGCAGGCATTAGTCATCAGCCTGTCATTTTCATTCATCCAGATGCTTTGTGAAAGCTCTTACATCTGGTTAGCCCAGCATACTCGACATACTCAATACCAGCATCAGCACAGATAAACATACTGGTTATACTCTCAAATGATGAGGAAATAGGAAGAGACTCTTCAACCAAGGCTTTTCTGAGTTAGAATCTATTTTGGACTGTGTATGACAATGAGGTGACATTCCTCACTCGTTCCATCATGCGCAGGATAGAATTTGTCAGACTGGCAAATGCCATGTTTTAGCTGATGGCTAAGAGGGACCATATACATGTTTCTGTATCTTCAGAGGATGTCGGCCTGACATGATACTTAAAGTCAAATTGATTGCATGGCTTGTGCCACTTCCAAGACCTGTGTATCAAGTCGAGCATGCTGGTTTTGGATACCACCTTACAAAGTCGATAAAAAGTTGAACTTCATAAAAAAGTTAAAATAGTTTTGATTCTTCATATATATACATACACAGAGAAAGAAGAATCAATTGACAAGTTGATGTCAACAGAAACTGGGAATACAAGGAATTGGGAGAAGTATGCAACTTTTTACTTGCTCTTAACTTGGGCAGTTCAACATGAAAAAAAGAAATAAGATGAACACTTGTATTTCATGGGATCCCAGTCATGGGATTCAGTAAAACTCTGGGATAAGAAAATTCAAGCATCAGTGTAACAAAAATAATTTTTACTTTTATCTAAGTAAGACATTTTAAGTCAATTTTTAAAATAGAGTGAAAATACTATTCCAACAGCATTTTATGAGATATGACATGCCCATACATGCTGCCTTTCCAAATAAAACAGAAACAGGACTGCTCTGAAGGTCCATTTGGTGGCCTGGAACATATTTCAGTTCTTTCTGAAAAATCAGCTACGATACCTTTAAGAGAAACAAGCTGAAAATGGAATCTGATTCAACTAGGTCTTCTTTGCAAGTTAGTCGTTGAAAATCATGTAAGAAAGATCACTTGAGACTCCTATAAACTCAGCATAACTAAGTTTGAACTCAACCCTAGTTTCTAATGGAAAAAAAATAAAAATCAAAGGTGAAAATAAAATTGCTAAATACTTCAAAGACAGCATGCAGTTTCAGCAGCAATGAATTGCTTCCAGAAGCAGTTGCTGATCAAACTCTAATGAAGGCTTATTTCATGTATTCCTTCATTCAAAATAGAAAAGTTTTCACAGAAAACTGTTTTCAGTCCTACTTCGGTCATTCATTCACTCATGGCCAAAGAACGGTCCACTCCTGGAAGCCGAGACCTGCTGCTTAGCCTGTAACCATCAAAGTCAGAGAGGGTACTTCTGCAAGCTAAGTTATAGATGTGCATTACTGCTGTTAACATGGAAGACATGTCTTATCACAGAAATGTATGAAGATTGGTCAGCTTTTGGCACTTTTACTGAAAGTCTCATGATGGATGCAATACAACCTCAGCTTATGGAGTTATGCAAGAATGTGAACTTTCACTGGATAACAAAGCAGAATAAAATAATGTCATAGTTGTGAGAAAAACAGAAGAAGAAGAAGAAGAAGAAGAAGAAGGAGAAGGAGAAACAATCAAAAAAACACCACCGTCATTTCCAAAGGCTTAAGCAAAAAGGAAGCCTAAAGCTCAATCCCAAATGTGTCATACCAACTCTCAATTATCCAGGGTACTACAGGGGTGGGGTTACTTAAATAAAGCAAAACCATATGTAAACTACACTAAAAGAACACTTTTAGTACATTCACTTTTGAAGTAATTCACTTACTTTCACTTATAAATAGCTATCTGTGGAATGAAGGAACAGCATTAAATCTCAGCGAGCAGAGTGGGCCTGGTAGGAGCAATATTTATTTTGTGTCATGTATGCTGCAGCAATGGGCAGCAGCCAGTGGTGTGGCTAGCAGATGGGCTCTGGTCAAGCCACAACCCAGGTAATCTATTCACAGATAATTCAAATTTGACTGCTTTATAAATCTCAGGGATTTTAATGCAGTCTCATGACTGTTGAGTTATGGAGTTGAAAATATTACAAACTGTCAAAAAACACAAGCCACCCTCCAAAAACCTTCCCCCAATTAAATTCTCTTGGCTGTAACTTAGAAAAACTGTAACCCTTGTAAAAACCTTTTTACTGAATGTCTCCACCTATGTTTTTTCCCTCCAGCTACAAGCATATGAAAAAAGTAGTTGAGAAATGAAGAAGTTGTGAAATTTGGTAATTGGGTTAATGACAATAATAAAAAGAAACCCTTGAAAAATTGAGGACAAAAAAATCTTTTATTGGAAAGATGTTTTCCTCCTCAGATGAATTATAGATCAACTCTGTGGAAAACACTGTTTGATAATTATTCTAGGGCTCCTATGATTAAGAAAACAGTACACAGCCTGTTCCTTTTTAAAGTGTCCCCACCCTTGCTTAAGCAGAAATGCAGTTACAATAATTTTATGGTACATAAAATGAAAACAGTTGGCCTACCAAGTAACAGTGAAGCAACATACACAGTTTTATAGATGTACAGTATCTTTTAGAACCCTGCTGTTTCATTTGAATTGTGTTGAATCTTTTTTATCATTTCTTCATCTAACCTAATTTGCCTAAACCCGTTATTTAATATTCCTCCTACTGTTTGTTTATTTCTCACTGAAAAAGCATAATAGCAACAGAAACAGTAATATAATATAAATAAAGGCTAGAACTGGTGGTATGTCTTCTTAGAAGTGTGAACTCTCGTCTATCTCCCTTGATTCCAGTGTTTCAAGACTTTTCTTTGTTAGGGGAGAATTTAATAAGACAAATAATCAGTCATGAAGAATGAAGTAGAACTCTGCTAGTGACTGCTAAGCCCAAATGATGCATTGTACAAGAAAGAAGACAATACAGTAATTCTTTGTAATAGAGGACACCAAAATAACAAGAAGCACACAACACAAGTTCTAAACTATTATAATGAACTCTGGGACTAAAGACCAGATCTTAGGTTTTGATAAAGTTGTTTTTCATTGCTTCAGCAGCACACAGATGCATAAAAGATGGTTTAAATGGCTGGGAGGAAAGATTTAAAATGAAAAGGATGCCCAGTGGCACACAGCCAATGTAGCTGGTTCATTCAAAGTGGACATTAGCAATTCCTGTGTGTAGAATAAGATATTCCAAACAGCCTTAAGCTGACCTAAATTACGCCAGTTTCAAAAATCTTGGGAATGTCTGAAATTTACCTCAGTTAACTCCCCATTTTCAAATGCAGAGTCACACTGGGACATCAGAGCAATTCTGGAGACAAGTACATTTGTTAACACTCATGGAAAAAAAATATTAAAAAGTTAAAAGTTCTTAAAGAGCTGGAAAGACAATAAAGCTTGGTTTACTATCTACATTTTGAAAATGAGAAAGCACATCAAACTTTCTTCCTGAATGGAGCTATTAAATCTATTACAGAGGAAGCAAACTGCAGTTTATAAGAATCTTGCCCTCTGAGAATTTCAATGGGTAAAAGCTGTGGAAATTTCACTTTATTGCCACCGTTATGCCTACCACAAGGGAGCACTTGTAATATTGATTAAATTGGACATGGACAGCAGAAAAATATGTAACATTTATCAAAGCCTACAAGTGCAAGAAAACAAAACCAGAAATTCCATTTGTTATTGTAGGGTCTAGAAAAATATGATGGGATGTACCTTAAGTGCAACAGCAAAACAGTAGTGCCTGTGTTTGTGTCAGGTTTTGGAGAAACTGCCATACCTAATTCTTAGTTTCCAGAAACACCAACTTAAACCCAGAGCCAGCTCACCTTCTTGGAAGCCACAGATACAGTTATAACTTGGCCCCTGTGTCCTGACCTGGGCCAGACATCATTAATTCTATCATTCCAACCGTATTTATGGTTTTATGCTTCAATATTTAGACCTCAAGAAGTTCCACATGTAATACTTCCCAAACTGAAAACGGTTGCAAGCAAAATGGATTTCATTCCTTTCTAGCAAGCTGGCTGTAAACAGATTCTTTGGCACCTGTGAACAATCTGACTTCTTTTGCCCTTTGGATACCTTAATCAGATATCTTGCTGCAGGATTTGGGGAGCAATATCAATGTTACAGGAAGATGCCATCTTACAAACTACAAATTCAGGCACTAAATGCCTGGCTTGTTTGTAGTCAAGTATTTGTATTAATAAAGCTATGACCAATTTTCTGATGGAAGGCTTTCCCTTTGTCTTTTTTGAGCAGAGGCTGAATATTTATTTCTTTTTAAGGGGATTTTCTGTCACTTCCAAAAGGGGATCCCATCACATTTTCTACTAAAAAAAATGACTATATTAACAATGCTCATAATTTTCATGATATCAAAAAAATTATGTACTGCTGTTTTGAAAGAACAATATTAATTCAGTGTAACACAAACTAACCAAGAGATCCTTCTTTCTAAAGGCCTTATTCAAAGAGCTTTCTAACTTGCCTTAAAATTAATCAATGTGGTGATACTCTCTCTTTTTCCATCATAGCTTATAATTATGTAAGAAACCTCATATTTTCCTAAAATACTGCTCTTCATTTACCAATGATCTTTAGATTATTTGCTATATCACAATTGCTATGCCAATTCTACAAAAGTTCCTTCAAAAACCTTCAACAGTTGTAAAGGACTAGTACCACCCACCAAAGGATTTGCTCTCTCTCATGAAGTGCTTGACATTTGTACTGCTTTCTCAAGTTTGTTCCTTTAGACTAGTGAATTAGGAGGTGGATTTGTCTCTCCAATAATTTCATATGTCTTGCAAATCACAGGATAAATAAAAAGCACTTGGGAAAATAATTTTACATATTCTAAACCAAAAAAAACCCATGTTGTCCACATCGCAACCAGTAACATTGCTTTTCAGATATCATGTGTGCTGCCAAGATTTCTGATAGGAGAAGTAGGTTGGAAGCACCTCTACTTCTGAATTGTCATGACAGTATTTGAGCTCAATTTTTTTTGATTAAAAAATTCTAACAATATGGGGTTGTCAGCAAATATATCTAGAAGACTTAAGAGGTTCTGTGGAAATCAGTCTGTATGGAATGTAACCAAATAATGAAAAACAGCACAACACAGTACATCCCCCAATGGTGAATAATATGTCAGATAGAAAAACGCATTAGCTCAGCCACTATGTATCTATAATGCATTTATTTCACTGGAATCTTTATGAAAACTAAACATACAGCTTTGGTTATTGTTACTTAACCAGCTCAATGAAATAAAGGAAGAGGGACCAACAGATGAACATTTTAGGTTTTGAAGCCACCAGGATAAAATTATTTGATTCACAGCTACACCTAATATAGCTGAGTAACATAAACACTAATATCCTGTTTCTTACCCTGGATAGCAAATCTTGTACCGCTTAAATCTAGCTCATCTTGAACTAATGCTACTTTATAAAAAGGAGATAAAAGCTTATCAAATATTCTTGAGAAATCTCTGACAACAGTAAATACCAGTCCTTTATTACACGCTCTGGAACAAAGTCAGAATTCTGCTAAGTTCCTAGAGCGGAGCACAGCTAACTGGAAGTTTGGATGTTTCATGAGCAAGTTTCACCAAAGGTATCATACACTGAGATTCCAGGCCCATGTGTCATGCCCTGAAACATCTGCAACAGAACATAACATTCTTAATAAATGAGATAAATAAAAGTGTGCATTTACTGAAATAATTCTGAAAATATATCTATTCATCCACACAGATGAAAAGCTGTTTATGATTTTCTTTGGTGGAAAAGGAAATTTATAAAGGAAGATTTTTCAGTTCTGTTAAAATACACCTGGAGTATTTCTATGAGAAGATGACATGAGTTTAGCAGTGTGAAAATATATATGCCACAAAGATTTTGATAAAAAGAACGCGTACAATCATTCATACCTCCTTACATACATTAGCAATAAAGAAAAAGCATTCTATCTTATCATATTTAATTAATAACACACTGAAAAAGAACACACATGCTTTAGAGTTATGTAATATGTTTCTATGTTTTTGTGAAAGGGAAGGTAACTACTTAGAAAATGTAGGTTTGCATTTTTATGCTAAATTAATGCTAATTATATTACCACTTATACCACATTCTCATCCCACTCTTGCAAATTGCTACAAACAATTAAGAGCAAAAATCTATTCAAGTTAACAAAATGACAAGTTTTCTGCTACTTCAGAGTATTTTTAGGTATGGTATGTTCTTAGCCTGAGTTGGTTTTCATCTGTTCCTGTAATTCACAAGTCCTCAAAATAACTCCGTAACTCTCTCTCTGGTTTTTCGCCCTCCTTTTTTTTTTTTTACACTGTTTAATCAGGATGGGGATCTGAACTGTGAGTTTATCCAAACCAATCTCCTTTTAGTGCTTGGGTTTTTTGCTGTGCCAAACCACTTCTGGTGTTTCAAGCAAGGCAATGACAGCATACCTTCTTGTTATTATTTATGCATGGAAGGCCAAACCAAATGCTTGGGTGGGTCGCTGAAGACATGAAGTAGGTAGTTTTTTCCATCCACAGGACCCCATTTACATTTAAATGAACTTGCTCCTTGTGAAAGATTGGCTCCAGCAGAGAATACCACATGACCACAGACATTGAAATTAAATCACAATCACAAGGATAGAAGCCACCAACATACTGCTAAAAACAACCTACAACACATATCTGCATTGCCTCATATATGTCAGTAATAAAGAGAAAATATTCCATTTTATTTTATAAGATGCATTGCACGATATTTTCTTAATCCATGTGTATAATAGGACACTGCTGCTCAAAGCAAGTCAAACAAGTAACACACAAAGCTACCTCTGCCATAACTGGATTTCTCACGAGGGGTAGGAAAATTGTCATGTACAGCTCCAGGCTTTAAATGGATGATTTCTCCTGGCTGATGCTGGAGTGGCACTGACTTGACAAATGTGGGAAAGTCCTCAGCTGTGAGATGGGGGCTTAGGTTGTGGGCTCTTGGTCAATTGAAAGGTTGCATTAAATGTAAATTATAGGACTGTTACTTAGATATATACCCTTCTCAACCAGGTGAAAGGCAAACAGCGCCCTGCACTAATTCACAGATGAACTGGTGATAGGCTTGCTGAATAAGACAAGCAGGCAGGCAGCAGGCAATTATAATCCTCATCTTTGAAGGAAGGAAGGAAAGGTATTTTTATATAAAACCATATTAAATTTCCTTTTTTAAATGCCTCTATGTATTTCTCTTTTCAATTTATATGGAAAAGTATTAGGCAAAAATCTACAGCAGAACTGGCAGTAAATATCACAGTAACAATTGCTCTTTTATTAAATATTTATTGAAATAAATTCCTGTGCTTTCTCATTTTTCTTCTTCTGCTTCCAATATTTATTTACAGCTGATTATTAACATCTGCCAGTGTAACAGTTTCATCTGTACAGAAGCCGAAGGGTAAAAAAGTCACACACCCCCTCTAACATGACCTGTAGTTAGACAGAAAACAGTTTTCCCAGTCACCGCTTGGCTTCCTGTCTGTGACCTCTGAAAAGCATTGGAGGCCAGGGTTAATGGCCTTTCCAATCTCTGTGATAAGAATTCATTTTGTTCTATTACCAGCAGTTATCTCAGGAGCCTGCTGCATCACTTCAGCAGGGTTCAATCAATGAGAGGACCTAATGAAGTAACCAGCTGTAGCTCTATTTCCCTGGTCAACTCTATCAGACAAATAAGATCTATCAGTCACATCTTAAGGCTGATCCTAGAAACAGCATCCTCACATGCTGAACCCATATGCATATGAACTAATGATACCTGGCCATTACTTTTTAATCTTCCCTTTTAATATGGCTTTTCTAACAGAAAAGGGAACGAAATGTGTTTGAAATGTAGCATTAAGAGGACAATAATGCTGGATTAAGAAATAGTGGATTTTCAGAACAGCAGGAAGCATTTGTATTAATAGCAAAAATAGAGTGAATTATATTGCATGACAGTTTTTTTTTTCCCAAGCAACCCTTATTCTCCTTCGCTGGTACTCTTGAAAAGAAAAAAAATTTTGTTTATTATTTTCTGCTGTAAATTATATGTCATAAACAGTTTTAATTATGGGACTTAATTTTTAGTTTGTCACTTAGAAAGGAAACACAATTATGGTAATACTTTTCAGTCAAATGTCAGTCAAAATAATTGTCAGTCAATTCTATTTTATATTTAAGTCACATCACTGAAAATAAAATTGTTACTTTTGACAAAATTGTATATATATAATTTTGTCATTTGTTATAATTAACTTTATCCTCTCATACTTCAAAAACGGCTTAATTGCTTAGAAGTACAAATCTTTTCTAAAAGGCACTGGATTTGAAAATTGAAAAATAAGGAAAATAATGATAAAGGACAACTTCAGAACTTCAGAGCCATGCACATCAAAGTATGACTTTATAATTAATTAGCTGGTATGGGGGAAAATGCAATTCATATTGCTTGTACCAAAATGTCCAGTCTGACTTCATCACTAGGTGTGACAAAGTAAGTTGTGCTGTGGGAAGGCATGTTAGAAGAGTGTCGTATTTGCTGAAATGTTGAAAGCCACATGTAGCTAAGCTTATTTTATTAGGCTAATCTCAACAAATCTCATGAAATGAAATTTGTATCCTTTTAACTTAACTGTGTGCTTTGTCAAATTGAAATGAAAGAAAGTCTGGCTATGTGCTGCCATGGAGAGAGAGACATGATACCCAACAAATAAAGCTAAAAATTGTAACTATTCAACATGCACAGACACTGTGCACAGAAATTTCTATATAATTAAAAACTGGGTATCATTTTGCATATAGTAACACATCTGATGGATTATGACACACAAATTCTGGAGTACATGTGCTTCAGGTAAGTGCTTATACCTCGTTTCCCTGTGAGCAAAACAAGGGCATTCTTCTTTTACAGTCTGCCTGCATTAATAATACAATAGGAGTATTACTTATACAATCAAAGGAAATCCAAGAAATCTTCCTTTTTAATTTTAAAACACCTTAATGAAAAACAAGGGGAAGAATGTGTTTTAATAGTGCAGTTTGGTATTTAAAGAAAGCACATTTCTGCCGTAGATACCTAGGTACATTTGAAAAGGACTGAAATATCTATGCTACGTATGTAAACAGATAAGATTATGCCTAGCAGGCATTTTGGGAACATCTGTCAATTTTTTTATGGAACGCACTGATTGTGGGCTATTGATTGCATTTAAACAAAGTTGTTTCAAAAAAAAATCAGCTAACAATTCGTGTAGAAAGGACTGATCAATATTTAAATGACTCTCTTTATTGATTTAAAATTAACTTTCAATTAAGAGATCCATAGGACTCTTAACTGCGACACTTATCCATTCAAGAGAAAATAAAGGTACATTTATCGATACACTTAAACAGCAGTGGCTGGTTTCCTATTGATTCAGTCATTTGCGCTGGGATTCGTTAGCGTCATCTGACTTTAACTCGCTTACTAGGTCTTCACAGTGTGTAATACTGCAAGATGCAGGAATGTACAAAACGATACAGGGGAAGCGAACAGAATTAGAAGATGTATGCAGAGGTAAGTCATACTTACGCTTTTTACATCTCCTGATGAAGGAAGAGTTCATTTTAAAACTGTTTACTTTTTGGTTTTGGTCAGGAACAAATTCCTGTCAACTGACTTGTTATGTACAGTTTGGAACAGGAAACATATAAATGAATGAAATCTTTAATATTGATAGGTAACAGTTCTATTGGCTCCTATCAACTCTGACAAGATCACCGATTTGTGTGTATTGATTAACATATAATCAATAAGAACTTAAGCTCATTATTTGTAGAATGTTTTTAAGTGGCAGTATTGTGATGCCCTGCATATGTTCATCCATATATATATACACACATATGATATTTAAGGCCAATATAATTTAATATTGTAATTATGAAATCAGCTGTCATATGGATTTTTAAAGACTTACTGAGACATTTGAAAGTAAATATTAAGTGTGTTTCTCTGTTTTAGAGAAAAACTCAAATATATTTGTACTAAACAAAAATATACTACAATAGCATAGCTATAACTGTAAACATGTGCAAAAGCATCAGCACATTTAGGAACACAAATTAAAACCAGGACTGTAATTACATACTTCATTATTTATATGTATTCTGGATATTTTAGTATACTAAGGAAGCTGGACATGTAATCTCTATAGTTAATAATAGACCAAATTCATCCCAGGTGTAATTTCATTGAAGTCAATGGACCTGGAACTGCACCTGGAATGAATTTGGCCCAATGGTATGAATGCCTCCTGACTCTCGCCAGCCTAGATTTACATATAAGATATAACACAAAAATGAAATAAAAATAGAAGATGTCCAGGAGGCATAGCATGTTTACAGAGCAGAGTGGTAATAACCATGCCTGATATATATGTGGCAGTGCTTCGCTTAGCCAGATAGTATCATTGGGAATGGGGGAGGGTTAACTCTGATGGTGGCTTAGGTTTGCCTGTGTCCCTTCATGTCACTGCCTATTTCTTTCTCTTTTTCTCTCTCTTTCTGTTTTGGAAGCCTCATAGCCCAGAACCATCCAGTTAAATGAAGCTACCCCAAACTGACCCATATATTACCTATTCATTTGCTGTGATGTAATCTCCAGGAGGAAAAAAATGCTGAAATATAGTACTGTTTAAACATTAAGACCTGTTCTGATCAACTGAGATTATTCCTTAAACTGAGAATCCCAAATAGAATGTATACAAAATCCAACTTGCATATGTGATAACCAACATTTTATTTTAAAAAATTATATTTTGCTAACAAACCAGATCAAATTCTTTGAAATCTGCATGCTTTTTATATTATGATGAGCTGCTGCTTCCACTATTTATTCTTTTCTCAGTCCACTAAAGGTTAAATCGTACTTACTAAAGGCTCATTTGCAGAGTTATGATATGAATCAGTGATATCTTTAAGATCATAATAATGCAGAAAACTAGTTATGGCCTTTTGCTGCTGGGAGTCAAGATCAGAAAGACCGGTGTACAAATGCAAAGCAAATACCCTCTCCTAAAATGTCTAAATCACATAATGTTAGTGTAACATAATTTGGAATATATTATGATGGTTACAATTACTAAAAAGTGCATGATGCCATTATTTCCAACTGGAAATTAGATGATTATACTAATTAAGTGATAGCAGGTGGCACAGGATGACTGCTACAATCTTCTCTGATGTGCAGAGAGATGCATGGTTCACTCAGGAATAGTAACAATTGGCTTAAGCAGTATCCTGTCCCAAGATGCAGAATAAGGATTCACTTTGATTTAACACTTCCTTATCACATCAAAGAGGTGAAGAGGCATCTTTATGGATTGGCTTAGAAAAAAAAAATGCTACTGGTTTGGCTTCTACCCTTGTAACTAACATCTCTTGGTATAACAGAATTACAATATGAAATTAATTCCAATAGAATAACGTAATTCTGAAATGCCAGCAACCTTCTTTTAAATTGCAACTGGCCTAAATTCATCATTACTGCTTTTACGTTTCTCAGTGCAGAATTGTCATAGGTGTGCTACTAAGAGTCTCTAAGTCGAGCAAACTGGAAACACTGTAGTAAAATAAATATTTCTCTGGCAATAAAAGCACTAAATACTTTTAAGAATATATGCAGTCATTAAATACATTTGATTTTTAACTCATATTTACTAAGCAGTATTTACACATTATTTTTACAGCAGGATTTGAAGATTATTCACAATTGCATTAAGTTAGACAAATAATCCTATAGTCCTCTGAGTCATTCCAGAGCTTGTTTTTCTTGTTCTCTCTGCTCTATGTTCAGACTGAAGTAAGGCTAAGTCATCACCATCGATTAGTTTTCCAGATCAGCCATCGTTAGTTTAAATACTATGAGATGTGGTTAAGAAGCTACTCTCTTTTTTTCCAGACTTCCATATGTTTCTGGAGTGTGACCTCAGTTTAACGATGGCAGGGGAGCAGATCTGCTGAAGAAGAACCATGCTGTGCGAGAATGCAACCAACATATGCCTAAGAGGCAAACCAAGTGATTCTTATAAATGATGGAAAATAAATGTTATCTAATTTCTGAAAATCTCTTATCTAGCTTTATCTGTCTCTGTAGCATTCATTTCAGTTTTGTTATTGTATTTCTTACTACAGATCAAAAGTACGGCTGATAAGACTTGAGTTTAGATATATTTGTAACATGCTATGATATCTTACAGCATAGCTAGTTCATTTAAAAAATTACTGCCTTCTCCCTCTACATCTCCCAAAGCCTTACCTGTGCCACAATTTCAAGCAATCTTTGTGCCACCTGAATTTTCACAGGTGAATACAAGAGAAAGCCAGATTGGACAGTAGAAGGTGAAAAGCTATTGTTTTCCCTAGGATGTTGTGCATCACGTTATAGTGGCATTCTCTTCTCAGTGATGAAGTGTGCAAACTAAGGATACCCTACTCTTCTTCTTCAACAAAAATTCACAGTTAGATGTGCTCTATAACAGCAAGTACAGTGCAGAAGATGTTTTTAGCAAGGACAAAAAAGAAGGGTTCTCCAGCTTACAAGCCTAAATGAACTTTTTTTTTCTTTAGAGCAAAACATGGAAGTTTGTGAAAACCACTCATCTCTTTTTTTTTATGCTTTAATAGAACTAAATGGAAGAGAACTAACCTTCTGATTACAAAAAATGCCTTATCTACTCCATGAATACTAAACTGCTCAGCATTCAGAATAGTATTATACAAACATTTTTCTGTGAATTGATAAAACAGTTGCATCTTTTCCAGGACAAAATTTAAGCAAATTTCCCCACAATGAACATGACAAATACTTCCCTCTCTGTGGCTAAAATAAAAACCTTTACTCCTGCACCCCAGGACATTCAATTAGCTGTACAAATGGGAATAATGGCAGACAGCTACTCAGAAGCAGCTATTGGAGAAATTTGAACTTGTTGTTCAACTAAAGAAAATAACATTATCGTACTATAGGCATGAGGCCGACTCTCTTACCCTCGCATGGCACTGATTAGTTCAGCCTTAGCTGAACAAAAATCCTTAATCTTCTCTTTTTAATATTGAAGAGGTAAACCCTCTTTCACCTGCATGTGGAGTCTCCTTTTCATCAAAGCTCAGGAGATTCCAGCAACAAAATCAATGTATGCATGTTCAGAGCAGTTTTCAGGGTTTTGTAAGACAAATCTTTCAAATGGGAGCTAGTTTAATGCTATTGAGCTGAGTTTCGATCTGACAGAGTGAGTGAACAACACAGAAACAGTTCACTTACCACTGCTCACACTACAGGAGGTGGGAATCAGGTATAGCTCTGTACAAATACAGCTGTGCAATTTCTCAGTAAACGCTTACCCTACCTAATCCGATGTTAAATGCAACAGTACAGTGTTTAAACAAACAAAGATTTAAGAAAGAAATGCAATTTATTTCTCTATAGTAATGAGATAATTGCGATTTTCTCATTCAAACTGGTGAAAATTAAGACTAGTTCCACTAAATTTAACAGAGTTGTGCTAGTGCTAAACTGATTTTAACTGGAGCATTGTGAGGGTCTGTGTTCTAACCCTGTTCCGCATTTTTCTCCTGTTTTAAAACTTCCAACAACATGCTTTCTGGATTTTTGAAGGAAAAAGATCATTTAAAAAAGATTAGCTTAATTTTATTACCTGACAGTGTAGATTAATATGAATTGTAGTACAGCTTTGCACAGACAATTTTTTTTTTGTTCCTATGCTCTGAATCTTTGAATGCCAATACAGGCAACTTAGGACCAGAGACATTTTATTCCTCTTCTGAGATAATGATATTACAGCCACATGTCCATATCACCATTATATCATGACAGTCTCAGTGCTCATACTGATTAGAAAAATGATCACTGGTCATTTCTTGAGCTATGCAGTATCTGGAATAATATGGTATATGTGTCCTCTGTACTGTTTATATTCCTTCCTCTTAATAAACAAATTAATGAGACTTCTAAAATGCTTAGAGTAAATACACAACCCAAGTGGCAAAATCTGAAATAAAATGAATTAAACAAAAAGAATAATACTTTAAATTTGTATATTAGAGTGACAAAATCCCCACGCTACACACTTAGTTATGGCTTTTGCCAATTCCACATTTATCAATGGGACAATATTCTACTAAGACAACCAGGGGCTAAAGGGAATAGCATTCGCACTCATCTAGTTTAAATACCAAGTTCTGGGCCCAGAAGAGTGCAAACATCAACTTGTCCTGTCGTTATTCAGTTCAAACCCACAGCTCAAAGTAAAGAAGAAATGTAATTATGTTGTTGTATTAACTCTATGTTAGCCCTGAATGTTCCTCTTTTCAGGATGTGCAGGTGAGGTAACTAAGTTCTCACAAAAAGGGACAAATTATTGCAGTTTCTTCTGATGTGCTTAAAGATCTGCAGAATTCTGGTTAATGTATATATAAAATACACTTCTGTGATCCATACAGAAGTACTAGATGGAGTAATGTATCAATGCATGTTTCACACACTGTACAATACAAACACACTAGTATAAATGATGAGTAAAAAAAAATACAAGATTCTGTGTAGGTTTGTCATATTAGCAAATTTCCAGCAGGCTAGTCATCTTCTTTATATTAAAAATGTCTATTACCTGCTGTAATTTAATAACTTTCTGATAATTACAACATCAACATTTTAATAGTATATAAATAACTTCTCCTCGAATAACCATTTTGCTAAATTTTTCATATATTGCAGTATTATGAAAGGAGGTTCTTGGTAAAGTACTTTACCCTTTCAACAACAATTAATAATTTAATTAACAGGTCTTTTTTTTTTTTTTTAAACAAAAGCTTATGTAGAAAGAGCCAGGAGGTCCACAGCTGAAAGGAGAGCTCTCTTTTATGCTATAATCATGGCTTCATGGCTGTAGTAGTATAAATTTTTTTCATGGCTTATTTCTTTTTCAGTGCAGCCTTTCAGTAGAAATGATACTTGCTTTTTGGTGCCGTGAATAAAATGCTGTGCACGTCTCAAAATACAAGTACATCCATCTGGTTTGGAGCTTAAAAAGAGGCATTTCCCCATGCCAATTAATTTTTCACAAGTACATTTATGTATTTGTTTTTAAAAGAACCCAAAGAAATAGGCATGTCACTGCAGTCTTGACATTATGAATTAGAGGGGAAATACACTGTCAAAAATAGAAACTGAATTTTCTCCCACCAAGCATTTAGACCATCATACCTTCCTTTTCCCTGGTATGAGAGAAGGAAAGTGAGGTGCATGGCTCAGAAAAACAGTCAGACAGAAGATGCAATCCTCACTCATGCATAGCCTGAGTAAGAAGCTAAGCATCTGAAAAGCTTTGAATCATGGGTGACCCTGTAGCATAACAGAATTGTGTTAAATGAATGGCTGACAATCACAATTGTGGTTCACATAGCAATAATATTCAGAGAACATAATAAAAGCTGAAACATTAATGTTTTCAGACTTTATAATCAGTGTCATATTTTGCTAATTTCCAGGCACTTTATTTACCTCATGACAGAGAATGCCCCAGTTAAACTTATATCTTCTGCCAGAATTTCAAAATGTCATCTCGAGTTTTATAGAAACCTCATTCTCTTCTAGAAGTAATTAGCTAAGGCATAGTTTGTATGGCAATTAAAAACCACTTGCTTGCAGAAGCTTGTAAGCATTATGTAATTTTTTTGAAACTACACGTACATATGCGTATTCTTGCCTCCAGCTTAAATACAGTGAATGTTGTAGTTGGTTGCACAGGAATTGTCTCAAGAACATTAAAGCAAGCCAAACACGATTGTATTCCAACTAAAATTGCTCTCTTTATACCGTGTATTGAAACTTGATAACTGTTGGTTATAAAATTCCTTTGATTTTCTGTAGGTAATAAAATACTTTGGCAATTACTATTGACAGTTCTGGATAATCTTGAAGGCTGCCTTGCCTGAAGAAGATGAGTGTTACAAATCACTCCACTGAAAGAGGGAAGAACAGCAGCAGGCAGCAGACAGGTTTCAATTTCACAATGCTGATTATCTCATTCGTGATTCTATGCATGCCTAAATCTGAGGATCCCTCAAGCAGCTATATGGACTTCTACTTTTAAAATGCCTATTACGCTTTCATACTTTTTGCTGCTTCCTGAAGAGTGCCATTTCGCCAAGCTTAAATAGCAGAAAATTGCACTGCTTTTCCTCTGCCCATCTCCTCAATCTCTATTAACCTGCACAAGAACAAAGGAGTATGATAGTCCAGCTATAGGTTGGGAAATAGGTTTGAAGTTGTTTTTCATTTACTGGTACCAATCTTCCTGATTCATAAATGTATTTGAACAATAATATTATTTTAATATGTTATTTAACGACTGAAAACATAGCCTTTAATTACATCTCTATTTGTACTAATAAATATGTTGTGTGTTCAGAAATACATGCAGTTATTGTTTACACGGACATCAAATGATACCATAGTGCTGTCAGCATGTGTCAAGGCTTAAACAGAAAGGAATAAAAACGGAAATAGCAAAAAGTGTTGCAGGTTTTTGTTGCGGTTTTTTTCTCCTATTTAGGCTACAAGAGAACAAGCAGAAGCAGCTACAAGCAGAAAGGAAAATTGTTGAAGCACCTGGTTCTAATGCTTGCAGTAGGCCTTTATTAGATGTCATAAACTGAATGATGCATTACTCTGTGGACGACTTATAGCCTGCAAATGTTGAGGTAAAATGGAGGACAAAGAATTCTTTTAAAACAAAAAGGTTAAATGTTCCTTTTCAATCAAACAATACTTATTAAATGGAGAAATCATAATAGGCTCAGAGAGATTGGAGACTATTTCTGTTATTTTTAATGTATTTCTGTATTACTTTAACAAATAAAAAGTATTTTACTTTCATATTTTGCATTTTATGTAAGAATGATTTACAATCTATCCTACATTTCACCTGTACTATTAAACAAAGGAAAAACATTTTAAAATCCTATTGCTGATACAGGTTTGGCAGCCCAATCTCAAATCTAAATAATTGCACTAAAATCCACGTAGGCCGTCAGCCACCACCAACAAAAAGATAATTTTGTCCATCAGAAAATGTTTTAAAATAAGATATGCTTTGCATTTAAAAAGATAAAAGAATGTTTTCTAGAATGACAATTGCTGGTTGGCCATCGATTCGGAGCTTTAATCTCATGGCCTACTCAAATTTCCCATTATGTCTGACGGAGGCTTAGGGGGATAGAAAGGCCGAGCTGTGGGCCTTCAACAAAAGTGGAGGGGGGTTACAGCATTAAGAAACACAGCTGTTGCTCGCAAACTGCAAATGTTAGAATAACTCACTACTAGGTTTGGGTTTGGGTTTTTTTTTTCCTTGCTGCTAATAAAAACTTAAAGTGTTTTGCATGCTTTCTATAAACAGTGCACTTAAGTTTTATAATCTAGTACATCTTATTAAGCGTGAAGTCTGCTGATCCCTAAATTATTCATAACATGGTCCAGACTGATTAAGATTGGCTTGTTAAGGAGCACAAGAAGCAATTAAACTGACAAGGCAGTGCGGCCTTGATGTATACATTTATTATCACAAGAATACCCAAAGTGAATGCCCTTATTAAGCAATGAATTTCACCTCACTGGCCTTCTACCATTGCTGCCACAGGCAGAGAGAGCTAGGAACAACATGTCAAAAGCTAACTCTGAGGAAATGCCTATCTTCAAGTGAAACCGATTTTGTAATGAACCTTTCAGTTCACTCCTGAGGTAATAAATCCTGACTGGTGCATTAATTACTTGATAACATCCCATCAAAATGCAAATGCAGCACTTGACCCATAGGAATGGCTCACTAGCTGTTAACTCTTCAGGGTATACATAAATTGTCTGTTTTCTTTTATCAAACAGGGCATTTATTTCCATCTTGCTAGGGTGAATGTCACTCCTGCCACCCTCGGCCCCTCAGTGGCCTGACACCATCATTTGCAGAGGACTGTCACTATGTGCCGACATCCTAATTGTGCTACTTCTTTGCTTTGTACCTTTGAGGCAGAATTTCCAGCTCCCCCCCCCTCCTCTTCCTTTTCTGGAGGAATCTTGCATGTCAAGGACAAAGCTGTAATAGCGTTACAAAGAATGACCCCCACCTCTAAAGTACACTAATCTTTCTTTTCAATGGCAATACATTAAACAAGGAATTTAGTTCCTTGAAGTGATTAAATGAAAGCTGAACATATCTATGTGAATTGCTACCCAACATAGGCGAGTGTGCATGCTTTTAGCAAGAACGCCACTAAAGGTATACTTACATGTTTTAAAGATGTTTCCTCAATCCCTTCAATAAGCATTCAATTTTGACAGTCCACAAGCAAATAATATGTCAAAAAGTAAAACAAAGTGCGTTTCATAACACAAATTTAGCAACTGTGAAATACGATGCATCACATTCTTTTCACTTGCTGAAAAAATAGGCTGCTTTAATTACAAAAACTATTTCCACAATAAATGTTAATGAGGAGCTGCATTTTATATTTCCCCACTCAAAATGCTAATCTACATCAGTGGGTCTGACTCTCCCACCTGGGTCAACCTGCTTTACAGTTTTTCTGTTTGTCTTGAAGGCTTGGTGAAAATCCTTAATTCAGGTTACTAGGCAACCCTGCAGGTGAGAAAATATAATGTTTGGCCTACTCCATTTTCGAATACACACAGTGGCCTAATTCCTTCCAAATAGACTGTGCAAAGCATGCACTGATAATTCCCTGCTACATTTTCTAAAGGCGAGGTCAGAAGAAAATTAATTGATGCTGAAAATAATGACAGGAGGAGAAGAACCACTGAGACTTGGTGTGACTGGCATGTGATGATGTTAGCAAGAATCCCAGCATGTGACTGGACAGTGTGATGAAAAATATACTTTATGTGAAGGAAAAACAAGTTACAAAACTTAATTAGTTTTTGACACTTCTTCATAAGTTATTATCTTTTCATTTGGAACATTGCCTTGGGACATCAATACACAAGAAGAAATGAAACATCTTACTGTAAATCTGAAGGAAAAAAGATGACTTTATATTGCTCTTCTCCTTTTACATGTCTTTTTGAATAAACAAAATATCCACTGCAGCCTAAGGTGTACAAGCCCCTGAAGATGTTTCTGCTGAGAGCATAGAATAGACTTGTTCGATGTAATAATCCTGTTACAACTGATTATGCAGCTTCACTTTTAAAAATAAAGGGGAGGAGGATTGGAATCCAAAATGGTCACACACAGAAAAAAGCTATAGATGAGAAGCAGTTAAATTATAGCACCTACAGCAATAATGCTTCCTGTACAGCAAATGTATTTTTAATTTTTTCCACTAAGGCTTATACCTAGAAGTAATTCACACTGATTACTAAATAACCCTTGTGAGTTGCTTTGTCTTTTGAATTTTAAAAAATACACTTGCCGTGAGCAATGAATTTCATAAACCACCAGCTCTCATGCTTGATGAATCATTCTTATTTTATGCAGTGCTGTGTGATAGAGAACTGAGATAAAATATTCTATCCACAAGCTATTCAGTACAATTTATCATCAGCGGCTCACTAGTCCAGTGATAATACCTGGCTTGCAGATTGTAATGATCAGATTCTGTTTTTATTTCAAACAGGAGCGATCCGAATACCAGAGTTTTTAATTTACATACATTAGTGAGGTTCAAATGTGGCAATAGCTACAAGCAAATTCACTTGCAAACTGAATGCTCGCCTTGCATAATGGGTTCCCTTTAGCTATTACTCACCAGTGAAGTACCCAGATAAAAATGAAAACAAAGAGGAAATAAGGAAAATCATGATACAAACACCATACTGTGAACTAGGATAATTACTGAACCGCAGTGAAGGTCACGTTTATATCTGTTTTAGTAATGATTTCTTATATTTTCCCTTTGTATTGCAAGCATAAATGCCATCTGTTTTCTACATTATTACAGTACTGTATTCTCTGCATTCTGTAGTTTTCCGAAGTTCCAGCACGCTATCGTTAATAAAAGTTTTTTCTTGGTGTAAATTGGAATAAATGAAATACTGAAACACCTGATAAATACATAAGCAACTTCAAAATCTCTGTAAATGACACCAGCTTGAGCATTTAGTAAAAAACAATGGGCTTATAATAAAATACCTCTTATAGCTATATCACTTTTATACTGACCACAGTATTGAGCTTCAATTCCCAGCAGCGTCATTATTAGACATTTTCTGCCACCTTTCTAAATCTGAAAAGCTTCCTACATTTAGTGAAGATTAGGTAATGCTACAAGCAATCAATAACAGCTATCAATTCCATACCTTGTTCAGAAGAACATGTTGATTAAAAGTAAGTAAAAAGGATGGTTGAATATGCTTTAAAACTATCTGACTCTTCTACCTACACCATCATGACAAAAAATATTATTCACAGGCCAAAGATGTAGGTCTTAGCAACAGTAAGGTTATGACTCAAACCAACAAAAGCCAGAGTATTCTAAGTTAAGTTTGACACTCTCTCCTTATCTTATCACACAGCAAGAAAAAAAAAAGGCACAGAGGCACAAGTGAAAAATATCTTGTCAGCCTCAACTTTGATTTCTTGGGCTTTTCTTAGTTTGTGTCAAAGCCTTAATGTTCTCTACAAGTAGTCCTTGTCTCTGATTTTTCTTCCTTCCTAGATTTTTTTCCCTCAAACAACAGTTCTAAAAAATTTTTGTTGAAAGTTAGAAAATGTCTACTAGTTATCAGCAACAGAAAAAAAAAACTTGTGAAAGTAGCCATCACAAGCTCAGTCACACACATACAAAGATAGATAAGACTTCATTTCTTAATGACCATATATATTCTTCTGCATATGTGCAGTCTTAGTGCATATGCACAAATAATGGCCACATAAACCCAAATACATTTACGCAAATATGATCTCAGTCATTTAGATCTTTTCCCATAGTACACGCTAGTGACCTTCCAAATCCCTGAATCTGAATCCTGATTTTTGGCAAGTCGACCAGCTTAAAAGAAATTCTAGCCTTCCACACAGGGCACAAAAGAAGGAAGTCTCGGGTGAGAAAGAAACTCTCGTATGAATTAGTTCACCACATTCCCTATTTTCTAACTCTATACCCACAGCCCAGGCAGTTTCATATCACTCTGCTAGAGCAACTCATTTGCCTCACTACCAGTGGGGAGAGGCAGTGAAGTGGCCAATAATCTGAAAATGTGTTTAATCTTGATTAAATAAATGACAGAGGGGAAGATGAGATCCCCCTCTACCGTTCATCCATAACTGCTGAACGTGGCTGCCTGCAGTGCCCCTAGGACTGGCTCTGCTGCAGGTGGGAGGGACCCCTGCATTAGGATGCCTTTACGTTGCATTGAGGTTCCTCTCCATCTGCCCTCCTTGAGTGCTTCAGTGCAATAGGAAAATGATGGCTAGCAACTCCCAGTTTAATGCGGCTTCCATAATAAAGCTGCCAATCCTCAAGAAGCAGAAATCGCTAGGCAATGGCCCTTTAAAATTTTAATCTAACTTATGAATAGAATCACAGACCAGACATTGTTCTTCAGCAAATGGAGGGCAAAAAGCATCAGCTAAATTGCTGAAATAGCTGCCAGCAGATGCTGTTCTTGGTTTTGGAGAATAAACATCTGTAGCCATACAGATCCACAGAAAGTCAGAAGTCTCTTCCTTCATATAGTCCTGTTCTGTGCTGTATCTTTCTGGTGAAATGAATATGTCTGAATCTGGAATTATTTATGCTCAGAAAGGTAAAGTTCACCTTCCTGCTTCTCAGAAAAAATCAATGTATGTGGGTAATCTAAAAGAGAATAAGGAAATTGCAATATATGATATGTAGTCAAAGGACTACTCCGAAACGCTTTATTGGCTGTTATTTCAGCTCATAGACTAAATGAAATAATGCTTGATCACACTGTCATAGACTGAAGGGTCTGGCCCCAACAATCTTATCCCATGTTATAGCTCTGTATAGAAACTCATCTAGGCTCTTGCAAATTGTGCTCAGTTTGGGCCCTATTATAGAATTTAAATGTATTCTATTGCGTTAGATGCTGTTTGAGCACAAGAAATGCTATGCAACATTTTGCAGCTTTGATAATACTGTAATTACCTTTGTGTGATCACTTCAGAAGAGATTTCCTTAGAGATGTAGTAACTTTATGGTATTTCTGAGACTCCAATCTGGCTCAAAGTCACTACGGTAAAAATAATCTTAACTAAAATTGAAATTACAAAGACCAAGATGTGTGGAAAAGCATACCAGAATTAGAACAAAGTTTTTTTTTCTTTTCTCTTTTTTTTTTTTGTTTGTTTTGGTTTGGGTTTTTTTTGTTTTGTTTTGAGAGAGGTGTAAGGCAGGCAGGAGGAATTACTTCCTGCCTACAGAAGAGGGACAAAAATCGAGTCTCAAGCTAGTAGAGGAATTGATTACAGTTAAACAGCTTTCAAAAATACTAAGTATACATTATATCTATACCTTGACAAACTGATCATCAGCAGAGTCTTAGCCTGCTGCAAGTTTTAGATCATCTTGCCAACTCTCTGAAATGTATTTACAGTGAAAGTAATTTCTGCTGCAGTAGCATAAAGTGTGCTTCTGTGCTGCAACATATTACACTGGCTGATAATAAAGGAACATGGTGTGAGGCCATGCAACTTCTATAGCAATTTCAATTGCTTTAATTAATTTAAAATATAAAAATAATATTTAAAAAAAAAGACGGGGGAGTCCTAGATTAAGAAGTTATTACATTCTGGCATGAAGTTTTCTCAGTGGAATGTTACCAAACAAATGGGAAAATTAAGGCGATTGTGTGGAACTGTATAATGCTGACATCTGATGCAATAAGTCCAATTTCTAGTGAAATGGACCAAAAATGCTGTGCCAAAAGTATTGTAAAATGTTTCACATGTAAGAGTGAATTTCTGCTAGGATCTTGGGGGTAGGATGAAGAAGGGTGGGATGAAGGAAGGAGGAGAGAGAAAAAAGGAACTCATTTGATTGTGGACTTCAGTTTGCTCTTAATGAAATAAGTGATAAAATTCCACTAAACTCAATAGTACCAGAGCAGATCTTATAAAAGCAATACTTTAAATAATCAGATACTTCTAGCCAGGACAAAAACCACTCTATATTTTGTTATCGTCCTCTTTATTTTTCTGAATATCTGACTCCTTCTCTGTCTGTTATTTTCTCCAAGACAAATCAACAGATTGAAACCCTAAAACAACCCTTGCAAGACTGAAGGATACAATAGTTATCTTCCCTGATTATTCTACATTTAGGGAAGGAAAGAATCTGACAAATAATCCCCACTGCCATTGTATGGCCATTACAGTGTCCTGCGAGCCTGGACAAGTTATTAGGTCAGACGCTAACTTCCTAAGTAGAAAAATGATGTGGTCGCCTTTGTCCTCTCTGCAGTAATGGCTGGAGTCAGTACTAATTAAGGCCCTGCGGCAGTGTGGTACAAGAGAGGTCAGAGACTTCTTTCTGACACCTAAACAGTGCTCAGCTCAAAGGAACTGCCCCTAATCTGAAATGATGTGATGTAGAGCTGGCCTTTCAGCTTCACTGTATATTTAAAGGAAAATGACAGTTAATGACAGGGGTGTCAAAAATGAGCAGATGGAGAGGCTAAGGAAAGCATAGCTCTATGGTAAAATTTACTTACAGTTTGTCACTGTGCTTAGAATTAGAGGTTACTGCACAAATGTAGAAGGTTTGGATACCTTTCCATCATTTTGCTGAAGTAGAAAAAAAATTGCCTTATACACATAACTTGAAGAAAGGCTGTTGACAAAGTAAGCTTATTTTTCCATCATTATGCAAAAATCAGTATATACATACCCCCACACAACCTACGCTGCCTTCAGTTTTCTGTTATCAAAATAATAAGAAGAATTTTTAATCTTATTCAGTGGATTACTACTTTCCATTTTATCTTGTTGGGAGTAACCATTGCAGTAATTAATCTTCTAGTCATTTTCTTTCTCCCCTTCAGGCATGGGACTTGGGAAACAAAAGCAATATTCAAAACAGAAACCAAGATTTATTGTCAGTTAGTCATAATAGACACCTGCACAGATTACTAATTACTACAAAACCATAGGGTCTGCTGGCACAAATCCTTTCCCATTCTCTCTTTTTATCCACCCCTAGTGACACACCTGCAAGCCTTTAATTGATGTTGTATTTATCTCAGGAGTCCTTGCTAGCATTGCATTATAGCGTCACCATTCACGATGTTATAGTTAGGTTTGGTCAGCATTTCCGCCATTGAGGCTTCCCTCCCTCCCTCCTTCCTTTCCATCCTTCCCCTCCAACCCCCTTCTCCCAGGCTTCTTAAGAAAATTTGCTCCAGGCTAAAAGTTGAATAGTGAGGTCTCAGTCCAGGCTCATATGATTCTTTTAATCAAACTAGAAAGAGAATTGGTTTGGAATGTTTTAAAGTTATGTATAAAAAGCAAAAACAAACAACAAAAAAAATCCCCAAAAGTTTTTCAGACTCACATAGTTGAAACATCGCTTTGATGTATATTAAAATAATAAAAATTTAGCAAGTAATTGGCCCACCATAGGGAAATGAAACATCTGGTACTTCCCTGGAAAGTCAAAAGGGATGAGATCCATAATCACTAAAAAAGAGGTTTTCAGACAAGTACTGTAATGACTTCCTATAAAATATACTAGTAAACATTCAGAATATGAATATGAAGAAATTTTTATCACACAGAGCATAGATAATGTAATTTCTGCCCCCAAATGACGTATAGTATTTAATATTTTTGCCTTAGAATTGTAAACGGCTCCTATCCATATGTTCCAGAGGACATACTTGAATTATTTGTATACAACTGCTCAGTATTATTACCTTTTCTAAACTAAATTTAATAATTAATATATTCAGTGATATTGTAGATCTTCCATTATAAATATAGAAACTGACATCTATATATGTCTATCTCTATATGTATAAAGCCAGAAGGACAAAGTCATTTCAATCCATGGCTCTGCCTAAAATAGAAGGGGGAAAGGATAAGAAAATAGGGAAAACTGAAAGAAATTCAGTCTGCCTTAGTCCTGTGTCATGTGGTAAGAGTCAGAGATGGAGTTTAAGAAGCTTTGCTTTCGGTATTGGTTCTCCCTGCACTGAGCCCAGGCCTCAGTTCAGCAAGGTATTTAAAGACTAGATTAATTCAAGATACTGTTTTACATTTCTTGTTGAAGCTAGCCTGTCACAGCCTGCCTAGAATTATTTCTGTTCCCATCAGGCCCTTTCTCCTCAAGGCCCATTAGAGCTTGACTTACAACTCAACAGGTTGCTGTTACAAAAAAAAAAAAAAAAACAAAAAACACCAAATACCAACCAACCAACCAAAGAAAACCCCCAAAACAACCCAAAACAAGTTAACTGGCTTTAATATGACTCCTAATTTTGCCTAGTCAATAGATTCTAATTAAAAGACTAATTGTGACCAGCGAGTACATTACCCAGTAGTACTAATTCAGATTAGCTTTGGGTTTTATCATGTTTGGAATGGATTCATTGAAATCAAATCCTTTTCTATTGCCAAAACAATTTGTCCTATAGGAAGAGTCAGTGGCAAGGACACAGAGCCTTTTCTGTGTCATCCCACTTGGGCTAGGTAGCTACAAATTGATCCCAGGCTCAATATGTGTCATGCTGCCCATGAGCCATTATTGCACTGATTCATTGACAGATTATCCAAAGAGCTTGATCTTACAGTTGCTTGTTGTGGACCCCACTCGAAAACGTTAGCTGAAACCTCTGTAAGGTAAGGCTGACATGACTGCAAACTGAACTCCACTTCTGCCTTCTTTTTCAAACAGTGTAGCTGATTCTTCCTTCCCAATGAGCAGGGGTAACTCCAGCGGAGAAGAGTTTGGCCATAAGGATACAAGCCCTTGTCTGCAAGGTATCTTTGGATGGGACACTGCCCCACTTGGGTTTCCTGGGATTTATGTAGACCTCGGAAGAATTTCTTGGATCCTACATCCCCCTGCACCTCTACCTTTCTGCACAGCTCCTACTCCAAGGCTGCAATGTGTTTTGCATATTTTGTATTATAAACTGGTATTGTTCCATGGGCCTGACTCAAGGCCCTGCAGCTCTTTTTGCAATCTGAGCCTGGATATATCCTACAAACAGCTGTTTTACTTCAAAATGTATTGCTTAGAAACAAAGTATTAGATAAATGTATTTTAAAACAAGCAGCATCCAACACAAATCCAGCTTAACTACATTTCTGCCATTTCACAATTATCTAGACATGTCTATTTTCCTCTGACATCCTCACTCTCAGCAGGTTTTGGAGCCCAAGTCACACTTTCCCTTTTCCTACTGTCCCTCCTGAGACACTCTCCATTATTAAACTCTGTAGGTATTCTTTGTTCTCCTGTGCTCACAGCTTAAGCCTGGTCTGCTGAAAACTAGATGTCTGGAAAACTTGCCAGAAGCTGGGATGCTATGCCAGGGAAGCATGACTATATGCTTGACCTCTTCCTCTGTTCATTCCCTTAGCATCTGCTACTGGCGGCTGTCAGTTTCCTATTACAAAACCATCTACTAGTGCCAGCACTGTCCCATAACCAGAAGTATTAGCTGGTAAAGAACAATCTGAGCCCATTTTTTTTTTCCTTTCTGCCTGTGTTTAGTCATATCTGTTGACTGAAAATCAACATATCCAAACATTAAACCTCATCCCAGTAACCAGATGAACACACAGTTTCCATGAATAATAATGATCTTGAGGGCACCTCAAATCCACTGAATGGCTAAATTCCATATTTAATTATGGAGTATGAGCTGGAATCTAAATTTGCATGAGCGGGAATATAAATTTGAGATAAATAATTGTCCTCAATCTATAGCAGATATATCCATGTACTCTGAACTAGGTCAGCCATCTCTGCACTGTGTTCCATTGCTGATACAGACGTGACCCAAAACAGATGGGATTCTTCTCAGAGAAAGGCACTTTACACATTTCTTCGAAAACTTGATTTCGCTTCTCTTGCAAACAATGAGGTAAAATTTGGGGGACTACTGGAAGTTGAGAGCTCCTAGGAGACCTACTAATTCACTTCTAGAAATGGGGAGCATTTAGAAATACATTATTCTCTTACAGATTAAATTCACTACTTCCCCAATTGCCAGAGCAAAGCCTATGCACCAGTTAAAATCCATTTAAGCTGCATTTTGAAGGCTTAAGTGAGGCTTAAATGATGCCTAGGTTTTGTGCTAGCTTTCTGCAGAGAGAATGAATCTTACCCTTATGTGAACTAATCAGTTTTGATGTTCTCTCTTCCATTTAAAATCAGTGAATTATTAATCTTTATGTGTACAGTAACTTCTTGAAGCATATTTTATATGCAAATTCATATTAACATAATAGAAACATCTATAATAGAGACTGAAATAAATTATGAGGTACTGTGTAAGGAATCCTAGCCATTATGACCTATCAAGTAAAAAATCCAATGAAATTTAAAAAAATATTATGCCCTTTAAATACATATTTACATAATAGACTGTAATGGCTCAGAAAAAATCTCTTACAGCATGTAAATAATGCATGTTTTTAGATTTGTCTAAATACATATGCACATGTATTTACATATTAACATGACAGGTTGCAAAGATACTAAATGAACTGGTTTGTATGGTCTTGTACACTACATGCATGTTTTTAAACACTTAGAAGAGAAGAATTTAAATCACAGATACACACCTTATATTCAAGCAATGACCTGATTTCCTACTCCTCCTGAAAAACTTAGCACTTATGCTCAGTTTCAAATCAATATTCTTAGGCTTTCCAACAATTTATTGTAGATATTTTTAATTCAAGATCTTCACAGTACCTACATGTTGACATACTACCAGCAACACCACTAATCTACAGCAAAAGGAGATGGTAGCATTTACAGGTAAGAAATTCAGATTTAGACCCTGACATAAATTTTAACTGGCAATAGATTTTGTGATTTGAGTTATAAAAGTGGAAGATTCATGATTAATTTGAATGGATATTCTGAAAATGTTGACTTTGCAAAAGCCATAAGTTTGTGAGAACACCTCTACTGCCTGTCACACTGCTTCAGTATCACTTGTGTTTCATCAGAGTTTATACTTATAATTCAGAAACCCAGAAACACTGAAATGTGCAGAGAGCTTACTTGAATGAGTAGTGACACAGAAGCTACTATAAAATCTTCAGTGAGCACAAATTATTTGCATATTAAAACATTTGACAACACCCCTCTTTCCTTTTAGCAACTTCAACAAATATTCAGATCCTATGCCATGTAGCAGGTAGCTAGATAGATCAGTAGACACACGGACAGACAGAAGAACCTACTGTGACTCAATCTATGGGTTTACACAAGATTCTCTCAAAGGCACAAATGAATACTTCCTATTGACTGTGAATAAATGCTGGTGCATCTATGTAACTATGTTCTGATAGGAAGTTTGTAGCATTCTGTGAAAATAAAACATCCACTCCTTATACAGTTAGTCCACTGAAAGTCTTTGTATTTGAAATAAAAATAATAGCGACAGTCAAGTATGCTAATGTCCATAATCATTGTAAATTATAACTGTCAGTGGTCACAAACCTACCCCATAAAAACATAAAGTAACAATTTAACCTTATATTAGTACTCTCAGAGAAGAAGAATACTCATAGGAAACTTAAGTAGCATGGGGATTATAACATATATTCTTAAAATAGAATGTTTTGGAATTCTTTTTTTTTTTCCTTTTTTTTTTTTTTTTTTCCTGAATGGAATATTTCCATATAAAGCACTGTGTGCACAATTTTGCACTCAGTTTCCATTGTTGAAATTATACCAGTCTCAATTTAGAGTTAGTGAAGATGTGCATGGTGCTTTTAATTCTGAATGGAACACTGGAAGGTGCCAGGAAAGCAATAGCTTCAGTCTACAAATAATAGCATCCAACCACAGGGGAGAAAGTGTACCCTCCCTCCCTAAATATATAGTAAAAATAATGCTGAAATTGCAGGCGGTTGCTTATCTTCATGATCTGGACGGTGTGCCTCATTTTCATTTTCTCTCACACAAAGACAGATTGAATGCGTGAAGACAGTTTCTTAGAGTTTGAAAAGAGGAACAAAAGAAAGCTATATTATAAATTAATATGAGAAGTCAAAGATTTGTTGACTCAAGCTGCATTAAGAAATATGTAATTTGGACTTGCTTTTTAGGAAAGTGCAAACTCATCAAAATGTCTTTTATATAAAAAGCAATATTCAGGTTTTTGGTTTTGCCAACATGCACGAAGATGAGACATGCTATGGACATTAATTTTTGCTTGCTTATCTTACATTGTGTCAACTTAGATTCACAATCCCATACTTCCATAACTGTTCACAATTTGAAAAAGAAATGGGGAAAGGGAAAAGGAAAATGAATATAAAAGAGACATTTAATTAAAAAGCTCATTTGATTATTCACTTTTTAGAAAGACTTGATGACAAATCTTCTGTATTATAAAACATATATTTTGCCAAGAAAATGAATCAGAATGATGATGTCAGCACAAAGAATGCATTCAAATACAAAAAAATATTCGGCTGGGTGTGTAAGGACTCAGAACTGAAATTCCAAACTCTGTGTGTGTTATGAAGCTTACTTAGGTTTAGCCATTTCTTGGTTTTTGGGGGGTTTTGGGGGTTTTTTCCAATTATTAGTGATCATATGGTCTCCTGGAAAATTTAAAAAAAAAAAAAGGCCATAGACTTTATAAGTAAAACTACTGTATTCCTTCTGTACATTCTAACTGCCCTCCAAATAATTACAGAGTGGAGACTTGGCTGTCATTCATGTGTATCTATTCCATTGTGTGAAGAGAAAAAGAAAATGGTTGCCCATACATTAGCACATCACCCATGGCTAGTGCAATGACAAGATAGATTAGGATGTATATTAAATCTCACACATGACTGCCTTTCTGTATCAAGGTAAAAAATACTTGCTCTTACATACATTAGGGACTAGTGTTGGACTGACATCTACATTAATATTGACAGCATATCAACATTTTTTACATTAACTGAGTCAATAACTAGTCTAAACCTGGTAAAACTTAGATAACAAAAATGAAGAAAATATCTACCAAGCAGCATTAGATTCTTGTATCTAAGAAAAGAAAATTAACCCCCAAATACTACATTGCTTTTCTGAATTATCAATCCTATAGCAATACATCAACCAGTGTATACAGCTGTGACTTGGTAATCCAATCTCATTTGTCAAACAAGAATTCTAGTAGATAAGGAATGCTTCTAGGAAAAGAAAACCCTGCACAGACAATAATATAAATATTATATACATAGGAGGCTGATTATAAAAAGCTGGATTAGCATCTTTGTATTACTTCACCTCCTAAACATTACTTTCACAGACATGATGAAATTGTCAGGCAGTAATCCCACTTCCACAATAGCTGCTCATGACAAATGCACACAAAACCTGCACAAACTCAGGACTATTTTCCTATTTTGCAGGGGAGTTAAAATGTTTATTTGTATTTTCCATGTTAAGAAATACCTTTAAATCAAAACCGCTATACAGGTTAGCTTAGGAAAGAGATTTCATTATTTACTTTTGCTGTAAAATCTCCAGTAAATAAGCAGTCGCTTCTCATTCCAAGACATTGTCTTGGTTTCATTAATAATTAAATGTTGTTTTCCAATGATATCTAGCTATTTTATACTCTGGCCTTTGAAATATGTTATCTTCCAAATGAAGCTAAAAAAATACTATTAATTCTTTTAAGGTGTCCCCACATTTTATGAACATGCACATGAATGCTGGGAGTTAAAAACATTCATTCTCCCAGATTCACTGTGCTCACAGTGTTAGTGAAAGGGGAGAAATGCTAGGAAATCAATACACAAAAACTTTTGGAAACAATGTCCATTAGAATCAGTTATTGGCCCAAAGCTGATATGTAAATGGTTATCATTTCAATCTTAGCAATTAGGTTGCTACATCTGGAAGCATCTCAGAGCATTATTACTTGGCAGAAACAAAAGCATGAAGCAGCCGTGCAAAGTTTTTAGGCTTTAAACACACCAAGGAGAAACATTTCAAGTGTCATTCATCTCAGAAGTCAGAGAAGCTTTTGTTTAACCATCTTTCTCACTAAAGGCTACCTTTTCCCTCTGTTTTAGCGTATTGTGGAAGATGATGAGGGTTAAAGTGATATTCTCAGCCATATTTATCTCCAAAGGATCCCATCTTTCATTTATGCAAGTCCTTGAGAATGGTGATGAAACAGGCCATGAAAAACCTAGGCTTATGGACATGAGCTCTTCCATCAGGCAATACTACGAGTAAACAATAGGAAGGAAGAAGAGGCCTCTCTCTACTGTTCTGCTAATGCTCTTCTAGGCTCTTCTAGCTAAACATATAAAAGAAAAAGATGCAGAGAAATGCCTGGCACAGAATTGGAACTAGCACTCTAGTGCTTGAGATGTTGACAGCATTCAAGCTGATTAATTAATAACAGTAAAGCCCACTGAAAAAGGTTAAAAGAGCACTTTAACATGCAGTGATATTATCATGATCATTAGGATGGCAAATTTCTGTCTTCGCTAATGTATCTTCTTTTATCAGCTCAATAAACTGATGTAGGAGTGCAATTTTTCAATTACATTTTCATAAACAGATGGCAGAGTTTAACAAATTAATGTTTAGAATAATGGTACAGTTATGAGGCTTGTACTTTTACATTTTTTGCTCTGAAGCTTTTGATACCAAATCCCAATAATGCCAATTGCCTTTGTTCAGAGTAGTTTCATATTCCTAAATTGCTGTATAATGATCTCTGATCTGATTGTTTCAACGTGAAGAGATATAGGTGACTGTAGGTAGTAAGCTTAATTTATTAAATAATAGGGATATTAATCTATTAATCTGTTTGTCAAATTTCATAGACATTTTAACCAAAGCTTAACCTCCCTGATGATTATCCTTTTGAGCTAAAACACACTGTTGCAGGGCAGAAACGATACTTAAGTGCTATTGCAGAACGCATCTTTTGTTCCTAAATTTTATTCCTAACAAGGGCTAAATGATGCCCCATTTATAACATTTTCAATTCGCAGAGTCCACATGTGGCCACATCCTAGGATTGCCAGACACAGTGTACATTTCAGAAAGCTAAACCTCATAAATCTCCAGAAATTCCTCACATCTATTATGTTTACCTTCTGCTGCTGATGAGCCTGTTGGGCTCTGTACAGAGGAAATTACAAGCGCTCCAGAAGATTTGGCAAGAAGATGCTAGAAGAAACAATGGGCAAAAAAAAAAATTCTTAACTGAAACATCACATCCAGCTTTGGCTACCATTTACATATTTGAGATTACAGCTAGTAAAATGGAAATTCCATTGAAATGGAATAAATTGTTTTCAAAAATCTCTATCTGATTAGTGTTAGTTATGTCTGAAATTAAACGTGTTAAGCTACACTAAGTGTAACTTATGGAACTCAGCTGAAGTCTAACATTCATACTGAAATTCGGTCTGTTTATACACTTTTCCAACTAAGAACAAAAGGCAGTTGTATCCAAGAGCTTTTTTTGCCTATCATCTTCTTGCTCATTTCTATTAATCTATATTACAAAATGTCTTCCTTTACTTAATAGATGTTTGGAGACTGTTGTAACAGCTGCTAACTAGTAAGGA
>CM062567.1:135632725-135680225 GCA_031468815.1 Morus bassanus | reverse complement strand
GTATTTTCCCCCATTCTTCCCTAAGCCACAGTAAAAAAGAAAATGTCAGCCCAAGAACCTTTATGTTATGGATCATCACCTGCAAAAACAAACATCACAATTAGCCTCATCAAAACTCTTGAAAAAGTTCAAAGGAAGAGATTCATGAGTACCTCGAGCTCTCTATCCTTTCCTCCAGTTTCTACACCTAAAAAATACACCAAAGCGTTGACCTATACATGAGCAAGGCTTTTCTGTGCCAGCCAGACAGCACATCCCCCCATAACATCCAAAAAGGAAAAGGCAATCTAGAATATTACCTTCCCTGCTACCCCAGATATATGGATTTGCCTAAGGCCACAGAAAAGGGGGTTGGAGAAGATTTTCACAATATAACACACAAAACCACTTTCTAGAATGGGAGATGAAATCAAACTCCTTTTTTTTTCTTATGTAAATCAAGTAACCATTTAGACCAATTAGTATGCAACCAATGTTATTTCTAGAATTTAATCCCATGTTTATTAATAAAGCAGACAGGTCAACTCACAAAATAGCCTGCTTCCTTGCAATGCAAACAGAGCTTTCCTTTCCATACAGTGTACTTGGGGGGTATTCTTACACTAGTTGGTCCATGATGAATAAAAATTACATTAATATAAAGGAGCAAGGAGAATCTGAAAGCCCCATTTCCTTTTGTCTAAATCCAGCACTGTCCAGTGCAGAATATTGTTCCTTGTAACTTGGATGTGTGAAGAACAGCAGGCTCTGCCTTTCAGCTTGCCTCATCAGCTGTGAGTTTTAATTTGAAGCACTTTTGCATTAAACTTACTTTTTTGCCAGCCCATCCTCACTAGTGTTGCACCACCTAAAGCATTCAGCCACTACTCTGCCCCCAAGCTAGTCGAGCATATCAAGTGTGCCTGCAACACTCACAGCCTAATGAACAATGCACAAAAACAAAAGTAACAGCAAGACTCCTATTATCTGATCTTCCGTAAAACACAAAAACTGCCTTCTCTGGTACAGAGGAAGTGCCAGTAAGCCTGCAGGTGTGAGCCAGTTAAAAGAAAGGCTTTGGCTAAATAGATTCTTTGACTGCCAGGGATTAGAGTCATGGCACCAGTGGTAACACACATCTTTTCCTTTAATTTACAAAATTTTCTCACGAGTTTTCAAGAGTTCACCCCATCAGGGGCTTTCTGAGGCCATTGAAATGTCTTAAGTTTTAATTAAGTTGGAGTTGTCAGAAGAAAGCTTTTTTGGCACAGAGTCAGGGTCATTAATTACTGCTATCTTTGTTTCTTTCAGAAAAAAGAACTCTACTGACTTGTTGGGTTACTTATACAGCCTACATTTTCTATCCTTCAGTCCTTATTCACCTCTAAGCAAGGCTTGATTAAGCAGTTTACCAATTACTTCCATCAATCTGTTTTACAAATCCTATGAGTAATCTTAACTTCAGAAGCTTTTCTCTCTGCTGATTTGAGGTACAGTAGTAATGAAAGCAGCATTACTGTTAGAACCACAAAGCACTTTCAAATTCTGGATTTTCCATCCTAAATGGTACTTGAAGCACATTCCTGATTTTATCATTTCGTACCTACCCTCTTATAAGCTTGTAGCTGGATTGTCACTTATTAGCAGACACAAGCCACGCTGCATAAAAACAAGCAGAATAAACATAATTTCCTTGCTATCTTGCAATTGCAGGGTAAAAGTTCATGTTTTCTATCAGTCAAATAAATACCTGCAAAGAAGCTAGCATTCAAATCACAGGACATGGTATCTGCGTTTGATAATAGTAGAAACTTTATTGCTAGGTGCCATTTACCAAAAAATGTAAAAGTCCAGAATAAGTAAATAAAATTGTTACCCTGTAACAATTATTCAATGGCCTAAGTAAAGGCTAATTTGTAGGCTTTGTTTCTACCACGTGCATTCACATCATAAAAAAGCCAACACCTTAACTGGCACTAATTTGCTGCTTCATCAGAGTTTGAGACATGTTGAATGCACTGTCTGCCTCGTTCCTAGAGATAATAGCCTTGAGGCTCTGTGAAGAATAACATTATATAGCAATATGCTATATATCCATTCCATAGATAAGGTGAAGATTTTGATTTCCAAGCCTGTCCATTCTTTGCCTCTGGTGATCACTAACTTCACATGCATACACAATTAACATATATTCCTCTAAAACAAATACACCACTGTTTGATAGTCATATATTTTCAGATACCCAGTAAATCCTAGGGTCTATACACAGTATTTTGCATAAATACCATTACCATTATTAGAAAGTTTGATAACTATATAACTTTCTAAATACACCGTTTGTTCATTTAAATGAAGTTCGTTTTATCAAAATCCTCAAATTCCTTGAAGCCTGCAAAAGGCTTATGTTAAACTACATATTTTGTACTGTTTTTAATAAAAACACTGGCAAAATAATGTTTTTTTCAGAAATCCTGACTTGGATTTCTGATTTATGGAGTATACTTTACCATTTTGAGCTACTCAGCTCAGCAAGTGGTTGCTCAGAGACTGCAAGACTTGAAATGTCTGTGGCGTAGTATAAATTATTTTGATCCTCCCTTGGGTATTTACTTAATTTCTCACCCATTTACTGTACTTCACATAAAATGGCAGAAGCGAGATAGAAACTATTAAGAAGCTAGGAACACTACCAAGAACGTTAACCACCTCTGGGAAGTTAAGATACCTGCAACAGAGGCAATCCACTGTTAAAGAAACAACTTTGCTGCTATGCATTATATGTCTGCCTGTTACCACCATGTCCTAAATCCAACAACAAAAATAACAATGTCATAGAAATTACGGTGTCTATTTATTTGGTAAAGTACTGAAAACTGGTACTACAAAGAGATTACAAAATTGTGTTGAAACTTCTTATAAAATAACCATCTCTTAATTTGTGGCATTTTATTTGTAACAATTTTATTGTGGCACTGATTGCCAAAGCATCACGGAATTGTGCCAATCCTTGTTACCGTTTTCATTTTTTCACCTCAGTTAAGACTATCTCTAATACCAAAAGCAATCCAGCCAATTTATTTATGTCTACAGGATGAATCTATATAGGGATACATAGCTGTCATCATATCCCCAAATTCTTTCTTTCCACATACAATCCCATTGTCACCAGCTTGGCCAGTGTATACCTGCAACTTGTTGCTGAAGTGCTCTTGAAGTGGGAGACTGGGAGAACCAAACCTCAGGGACAAGGTCTCCTACCCTTATGTTTTTCAGTCTGCAGCTACCACCAGTGTGAGTTATGGTACCTGTACCTACAGCACTGGGAATGGACACTTAGAACTTTGGGCTGTTTTCTCTCTCCTCTGGTAAGGACTTTACCCAGCCTTTTCAGAACTCCAGCTTATTATTATTATTTTTCTTCTGTAGTTGAGCAATATCTTTAAAATCCACCTCTCTGTTTAAATAAATACACACAGAAATAAATACACTAATAAGAAAAGACCTACCAGGCTGTCAAAAAGCCCTTTAAGAGGCTTACATGTTTTATTCTACAGCTAAATGTGCAATTCTAGCCCTTTTTAGCCATGATGAGAAATGGGGAACTTTAATAGCCCAGCTCTGATCTTAAATGTTGTGCATGTGCACCAGTATATATGTTTTAAAAATCAGAAACCTTTACATGAACACAGTAAATAAAAAGCTGTTTTAACAAGCTGATTTAACAAGATATTAAGATGTGTTTTCAATGGAGGAGGTGGAGACTCAAGCTCTGTAAATTGATCAACGCAAATGTAGCACAAGTACTCTGATGAAAATGAAGAGTTTGTACGTCTTCTCTGAATATTCATTTCAACTTCTACTTTTCACTCTGGGCTTAGTCCTTTATTTATAACCCTTAATTTGGTTGTTAGAGAAAAAAAGCAACTACTGCTACATTCAATATTGCTTGGAAATAATGGGTTATTTTCTTGCAGTTTTGGTCCTTTGCATGATTTTAGCTTGGTACGTATAAATATCTAACCAGGCTACTTGACCTGAAGAGTCTCTCTCTGTCTTACTAAGTACCTTGATAATATGTGTAAGGGTGAAAAAAAAAAAAAAAAAAACCAGCATGGTAAAGTACCATTACACTAGTAGAACCTCCTAAATGTGATGTTTATTTCACTGTGAAATCCCATATCTGTTCTTTATCAAGCAACAGGTTATAAGACTTTGAGACAGGCTCATTTACCAGTAGCAAAAATGGTCAGTGTTAGAGAGAACATTCAACTGTATTGGCAGCTTCACTGAAGGTCAACAAACAAATATCTTTCCATGCTGATATACTTTTATAAAGTAAAAGAGAGAGCAGTAGACCCTTTCATTTTAATAAAAATGAATTTTCAATGACATTAGTAACTAAAAATCTTTGTTGGTTGCTTCTATAATAGAAATATTACTGAAATGCATATTTCTCTATTTTGTTTTCTTATCAATATGTCAATACACATACTTATATTCTGCAGTAGCTGGTGTGACATGAAAAACTATAATGGATAATATCTGAATATTCCCTGTTCTGTGAAGGACATCGGCAAGGGAGAGATGCTTATCCAGCAGCCGACGATCTCACCTGACTCTTTGTATTCACTCTAGGTAGGAAACATGCTTTTGGTTATAAGAAATAGAGCATTGGCAAAAAGGCCCAGGCAAATAGGACCCAGTTGGCTTTCTAGAATCACTAAAAGCAGAGAAAAACAGCTGGATACAAATCAAAAGGTATGCAGCACCCACACACGCCTGGAGCAACAGCTGTACTCATTGAAGGGCTATTAGCAACTGTTTCATTCTTCTGTACCCCACTTCAGAAGCCACTGTTCTGAAGCACAGTATTCCCTGTATTTGTGTTTCTGCCAAAGACAGCCCTCTTCCAGGAGAGTAGACTTAAGTAAAAACAGTAAGTCACATTGCAAACTGCAGAGCAAATTATCAAGTTTCACTATCTGACTATGTTAGAGTAGTGCATGCATATTAGTATATAAATATATATATATATTTACATAAGTATAATGTGACTTTTGACTGAGTGGCTGAAAAATACTCAAACTGCAAAAGTCCAAAAAACTAAACGTACAGATAAGGATAAGTGTGTTTTAAAATGATCTTTTCTTCTGGGTAGTCTTCTTTCATCTACTATCTCAGGGCAGAAAACCAACACATCCTGCTACAAATCACCTTGCAATGAACTGAACCACTTGGGCTACGGGCAGTTTATTATGGTTAGTTTGGTGCCAAGGTGTCATGGTTAACAAAATATCTGACCCAGAAAAAACTGAAATTAACATGTTTGATGTGCAAAGATACTTGGTTAAACGATAACTACTGTCCATTTTACTTGCCTTGTATAAAAACATGAAAATTAAAGCTGAAAAAGACAGCAGCGTTCATTCATCCATGCAGAATGACTTCCTATTATATGCTTCAAAATTCATTGTCCAGTCTCATTTCACTATGAGAGAGCTTCCAATTACTACACCTATTCATATCTATTATTGTTTTATGACATGCCTAAAGCTGTGTGCAGTATTATACCTTATCATAGTCTGTAGAAGGGGTCTATCCCATTTCTGTTCTATAACATGATATAAGCAAGAACAGAACTGTTGAGAAGGGGGGCCAGTTGGTTGTCATATCATATGGCAAACTCATACCCAATTTGCTGCCCACTATCACCCCTAGGCCTTTTTTCAACATCAATTCTTTACAAGCGTCTTTCTCCTGCTCAATATCTGCGGTTTGAGTTATTATTTCAGCAGATGTATCAGATTCCATTTGCCAGGTTGAATCCCATTTTGTGATTTCCTGTCCATATTTCTAACTTGTCCTCACTTCTTTCTATATCTTCACACTCTGTCCTCACTGGTGTTGGCAACACCTCCCAGTTTTAGTATGACCTGCAGATTTAATGAATGGTCTGTTTACCTCCCCTTCTTTAATCACATGATCAACAAATTGAGTCTTTCACTCACATCTGCAGAACACCTCTGGACACCTTACTCCATCCCCAAAATACAGCTTGCACTCCTGCAACCAACTGGAAAATTCACATGGCAATATGGGCATATTCAAGCTCATTTCAACTGCCCAAAACCTTTTGGAAAATTCTTTATCTATCCCTTCAGTTAAGCAAAGATCTATGATGTTGTTTCCTCCATATTATTTTTTTATTAAATCACAGTTTACAGATAATTTTGCCTGATTTTCTGCACTTAAATTTATTTATTCCCCTCTGGAAACTGTATTCCTGTGTTTCCTCAGGAAGTGGTCCAAGGTTCTCTTGGACCTTCAGAACCCATGTTCTCCTCCATGTTTCTCAGAGAAGAGCTGGAAAAAGTGGAGGGAGTTCCACTAGATGGCATGATCCCTCCTTCTTCCTAAATCCTTAAAGCCCCCGGGTGCATCCTCTTGGGACAATATATAGGAAAGAGGAAGAACCAGATCAGACTATCCACCCAAGACGCCTGTGGGAAAGCAAACCCAGAAGACTGCTTCTGTTATTTTATCTGCATGCTCACTTTTCTTTTCATACTGTGTGAGTGTGTGTGTAGTTTAGGAACAAACTATGGTCAAGAGCTCTTTGAAGCACAGCTCCATCTTATTCATCTCCACATGAGGCAGTCAGAGGGGCCAGGCAACAGGGAGGAGGCAAGTAGCACCTGCCTGGTTATTCTCGGCCTCCTGGAAATGCCTTTGGGCTTAGCAAGTGGAGACAAGAGAAGGTATGGGGTAAAACCTTCAGCATCGGAGCAAAAATATTCATTATCTTATTTCTTAATCATTGTTATTACTTCAAATAGACCACAAATCTGTAATGCAATCATGAACATATAGAGAATGAACAAAAAAAAACCCTGTATTCTTACTGTTCTCATTCTTTGAACCACTTTACTTTTCAGTCATCTTCAACTAAGACGTATCAAGTCAAAAGTTAAATTGTTTTGGGGCAAGGATGGTTTCTTGTGGCTTCAGTAAAGTGCCTATCACACCACTAGGCTTTATAAACAACAGGCAGCCCTATGGTAATTACCAAAATTACTCTTTTTTTTCTTTTATTAAAGATTGGTATTAGATTTGCTTTTTCCCAATCCTATGATAATTCCTCAATTGTACTTTACTTTTCAAAAATAATTACTAGCGATTATGTAAATTCATTATCTATGTCTCTTAAGACCGTACTATGCTTATCATCCAGACCTGCTGATTTCCATTTATTCCATTTTTTCTAAGGATTGCCTTACTCTTTTTTTTATCAACTATTTGGAAAAGGTCTTAATTACTTGATCTATTATGTCCTTACTCCTTTTATTTTTCTTGTCAAAGACTGATTTTGAAAGTAGCTCAGTGCATCAGCCATTTCAGAACCAGCTTTCATTTTGTCATTCTCTTCATTTATTATTGAGCTTGCGTTTTCATTCCATTATTTCTTTTTTTCTCCAATATATTTGAAATGCTATTCTTATTTCCCCTGGCTCCTTTGGCTAGTATTAACTCATTCAGCTTTTGCATTTCTTTTAACTTTCGAGGTCTTAAAAGAGTTTTAATTTTCCTGGTTGTTTCCTTCTTTCAATTTTGCCCTGGGAGAGATCTGGCATCCATAGATCTTTGAGCAGCCCCTGGTGAAAGTAGAATGACTTCTCTTTATCCCATATATTTTCATCTTTCTCAAAACTATAGTTTAGTGTCTTTTATATAGAGGAGCTACAGCTGGAAAATATGATTGGGAATACCTGATTGCTATTTTCAGCTGTGATTGAGCTGTAAAACATAACAAACAATTTGACAATCCTGACTCAGTTTCTCTGTCAGTAAAACCTGTATATTATCTATATCTTCAGAGGACTCTGCTAACACTTATTTAAGATCATTATATCCTCTGACTTACTCAGTTGTCATAAACATGGAGACTGTTATGATTTTATAGGGTTCTACAATTGTTAAGCTCCTGAAGGGGAGAAATAGGCCAAATTCTTTCCTCCCTTTCACAGTCAAACACCTTGAAGCACCTACAAAGTGAATCTAGCTCAAAGTAACAAAAGGCGGGTGGGGGGGTGCATTACTGTACATGAATAAGATTTTAAACACTCCTTTGTGTACATTAGGTGTGATTTTCTATCCGATTAGCTGTGGGTAGCTGCAAAGTATTTTTAAATACCTAACATGTTTGGCCATTTCCTCTATTTACAGAACTTTGAAAAGACATTGTTTTAGATTTGGCATGTTTCACAATGCTACTGTCCTTACGGCTAGAAAACGCATATCCTCGTAAAATTCCACCTGTCAGAATTCAGTGTTCCTTGAAAAATGAAAAATTATTACTTGCAAGGCTATGGAAAATAAATTGAGACCAGTAGTGGGACACAAAACTGGCATTGCCAGACCTGAGTTATAAAGTAAACAATAAAAACTGTTTGCTAAATAATTTGATAATTTTCTAACTTTGTTGCCACTAGTAAGCTGCTTAAATGTGAACATGAGTACAGCAGCAACGGATACAACAGCTGTTATGGAGGAGGAAAATGGAATGGGACCATGAAATTTTGTATTTTAATAAGAAAGTTAGTCAAGAAAAACCAGAAGTAGTCTGTCCTGGTTTCGGCTGGGAAAGAGTTAATTTTCTTCCTAGTAGCTGGTACAGTGCTGTGTTTTGGATTTAGTATGAGAACAACGTTGATAACACACTGATGTTTTAGTTGTTGCTAAGTAGTGTTTACACTAAGTCAAGGACTTTTCAGCTCCCCATGCTCTGCCAGGTGCACAAGAAGCTGGGAGGGGGCACAGCCAGGACAGCTGACCCAAACTGGCCACAGGGCTATTCCGTACCATATGGTGTCATGCTCAGTCTATAAACTGGGAGGAGTTGGCCGGGGTGCAGTGACTTGTGCTTGGGGATGGGCTGGGCATCGGTCAGCGGGTGGTGAGCAATTGCGTCATGCATCACTTGCTTTATATATTATTATTACTATTATTATTATTACTACCACTACTACTACTACTACTACTACTACTACTACTACTACTACTACTACTACTATTTTACTTCAATTTTATTTTATTTCAATTATTAAACTGTTCTTATCTCAAACCACGAGTTTTCTCACTTTCACTCTTCCGATTCTCTCCCCCATCCCACCGGGGGGAGTGAGCGAGCAGCTGTGTGGTGCCTAGTTGCCGGCTGGGGTTAAATCACGACATAGTCTCAGAGATCAAATCAGTTCTTTCCTAATTTCATCTCTTCCTTCTCTCAAACCCCATCTTCGGAAGGAAAATAGAGCCAAAATTTAAAATTTAATGCTAATTTTAAATTTATGGATATCCATATCACAGATGTTCAAACAAACCCCAATGAAATTAGTTAACCCAGTGAAAATAAATGTCCTGATCAATCTTCCCCTCTTGAGCTCTCTGCTTTTCCAGGTGGCTGCAGTGAGATCTCTTGCAATAATGGAGTACTCCAATCTTTGATACTTAATTGTACTGGATTACTGTTTGGCAATGAACCAAGTGGTTGGCCTTGGGACAGATCATTTTATTTAACGGCTCATCACCAGAACCTCACCAGCATGCAAACAGAAATCACCATTCTGCTGCTGCCAAAAAACTGTAAGAACACATGAGGTTAATCACACCTGCGAGACACTCGCCTAATGACATATGCAGGTAAGTGACCACTTAAAGAAATGAAGGACAAAAGGCTGAAAAACTGTGAAAGACTTTGAGCTGTGGAAACCTAAAAATCCACAGTAAAGAGACACTTTTATCCAAAAGGAAAATCAACTAAAATCAGAACAAGTAGGTTTTTTTCATGGTTAATTACCATTACACTTACAATCACTTGTTACTTATTGTTTGTGTAATTTAGGCTTGAGGGAGAAATATGTGAAGAGTCCTGCTCCAAAAAAGTTTCAAGGAAATAATTTATGAGACCTCACAGATAAGAGTCTTTAGATTTGACATTTTGATTTCTATAATAAATTGTTTTATTTAAAAAGTAAAACATCATGTAAATTAATTCATCCCTCAAGCAACATGTAGAAATGCCTCAGACATGTTTCAACAAATGTTCAGTCTTCAACTATGTTCCTTATAATGTTCTACTATGATAATAAGTGCTCTGTAAATCAATAAGTAAAGCTACACAGTGCCCAATTTAGAAATGCGGCTTCCATCTCCTCTTGTCCTTAGCAGAAGCAAATGGCATTAGTGCTGTTGTGTCCTCTCCTCTACGGTGACTGCGGCAAGATTATGAAAGGCATTTTGTATGACTGGTTATGAAAGACATACAGCAGGGTGATGAAAAGTTTTACGGGGGCTGTAGCAAATATCAGCAGTTCCCAGGGAAGGAGAAAAACAGACGTCAAAACTGATTGTTTTCATCTCCAAGCAAACAGGTGAGTGAGGAAAAGAAACTAAGGCCTATGAGCTAGCAGAATTCCATTTCTTTCTTCTTCTTTCTTATCCCCTTCCAAATTAGCAGCCAGCTTCTTTATCATAGTAAACGAAATTTACTATTAGGCTTGCTGGAAAAAATCACCCTACCTCTTCTCTTTTTTTTTTTTAATGCCTCTCCACACAAACTTTTTGGCTTTTGTTTTCTTTTCCAAGCTGCAAAGACCCAGTTCAGAAAGATGGTCTGAATACTACAAAGACAGTGAGGAAGAAGACGACTTGTTTCTTCCACCAAGAGTTCCAGGGATACTAAACAGATAGGGTCAACCTGGCTTTTTTGACCTTCCATCTCATGCTAGTCTCCCCCTTTCATAGGTCCTGCTTGCTGCAATGTCAGTAGGGTTTTTTCCTTAAGTACTAGGTAGACTTCAGATTGAAGGTGCTCATCTGAAGAAATAGACTTTAAAGCACAAAAATGAGTTTGTAATGCAAACATTAAAATAAAAATATCAAATATAAGCAAATATAGCACATACAGTTTACTGTAGCCTTTCCTTAATCAGGAGATTTGTAGAAGAGCCTGACACATATGTATCAGAAACATACATAAGAGAGAACACATTAATACCTTTGCAGATACTGAATTTCTATAGAATACTCCACACTAACCTGGTAGAAAACAGCATCAGTTAACCTTGTGATAAAGCGTGTCTGTATACTGTGATGTTCTTACATGTCTTAATGCATATACACAGAAGACAGGTGTGTACATATATGCATGCACAAACATGAAATCAAAGTTACAACACATGGCATGTCCTGATATTCCAATTGTTGTCTTAAACTTGACCATGTTATATATCACAGTTATTCTACCATCCAGTCAGAATAAAGAGCTGAAGTGATAGGCTGCAGAAGGAAGCACCTACTAAAAGTTCATAGATAAATCCTTAAATATACATTTATGGTAAAAGCAATTGAACATACAGAGGCAATGATCAGGATCACTGAGTAGAATCTTGCATAGAGCAACATACAAATATAACAAACAAATTGCCTTCTAGTACTTCCAATAGTAGTATCATAAAGATGATAGCTGTTTTCTACAAATAAATCTAAAATGACCTTTTGGGCCGCATACAGTCTGTGATATTTTATAATTTACTTTCCTTGATAATCATTTCACTGGAGGCCTGATTTTTCCTTAATTTGCCATATAGGATGAGTTAAGTACAAAGACACCAATAAGCAGAGACAGTGAATTAGCTGGGGTTAGAAGCAAAAGTTCTATTAGGCAGCTAATTCTTTGAACACTGGACCACGTTTAAACGACTTAAACATCTGTACAAGAAACAAATATATCCCAAAGGGTCAAATCCTGCTGTCTTTCCTCAGACAAAATTCCCATGGACTCATGGGATTTGACCCTTAGTTGGGAATATACACAGGTTCAGACCATCTTTTTCAAGCTCAAATGTGGAAATTCTCTTTGGACCCGAGAAGTCCTCAGGGAAGGGCTTTCTGATACCACAAGCATCCAAGACACCAGTCTGGGCTAATCACTAACAGGTTAGCATCTCTGAAAATAATACTGTCTAACAGCAGAGGAATGTGTAGTCTGGTTCTCATAAAATTTCAAACCTGGGACAAAACAGAAGAATCTGGTAGAGCTACCTCTTTTTTCATCTGAATTAATAACACATTATCAGTTTGGTAAGAAAATATGAACTGTTATTATCAAGCTTCCAGATATACAATGAAACTTGGAAGCAAATGTAGCAGTAAATATTTGCTACTGCATATTCACAGAAAAAGCTGAATATCGAATACTTATTTTTCAGTATCATTACACTTTATAAATAGTTTCTGGATTATGCTGTTATAAAACTGTAAATTCATTCTAAATCTGAACATCCTTTAAAAAACAAAAAAAGCCACCACAGCACAGAATAATCAAAACTTAGTCTACCCCAAGAAAATAAAATATCTTTCCTTAAAGAAAGACAGGAAGTTCACCTGGCAGACAAAGGTAAAGGCCAAATTCTAATATATGTTAATCTATTTATTTTAAAAATAACTGACACAAAATTTGACCCAGCTTATCAGTACCTCGTGTTTGTTCCTGTTATTTTCCAAGAGTCACTGATTTTTTTGAGGGTGGAATTTCAGCTTTAGAGGCTCGGCTTGAGACAGTACAGGCCAAATTTGCACAAAGAGTGAACAAAGCAGGCTAGTATCTGCAGGTGTTCAGCACCTCTGCAAATGCAGGTGTAAGGTATATGAACCAGGGCGTCCACATTAAGCAGCTTCTTCCGAACAGCTGGTATGAAGTGCTGGCAAACTTTAGCTGGCCACCTTACCAGGCTGATAGATTTATATATTCTTCCATAGGAGAAAGAGCCCAGGGTAACAGATGCCCACAAAGCAAAGGGGAAGTTTGTCACCTGGGGAAAGCATGCAGAGATCAGAGGATCTAAGTACTGCTGCAGAAACTCTGCTCCCGGCAGGCGTCTTAATTCCACTTACAGGGGGTTCTCCCTAGCTACAATGTCCTGAGGACCCACAGACTTGAATTTTTCACAGCCGTATTCCTTTTTCTTGGGAATCCTTACAGAATTAGGGGGGAAGGTGTTATTAAGCATCCTTTAGCTATGGCATATTGAGCAAGTGTCCAATGCCTCCCTTGGAAGAGATCCTAGATGTGCACAGCAACCAACATAAAGTCTCAATATGAAAAGGGATGGTCTACAGTAGGTCCCTGTGTCTCAAAAAGGGAAGGAACAAAAATTTCAGAGCAACAGAAGCACATCTGCAAAGATGCAATACATAAATATCAGATCTGGTACAGAAACTACGTAAGGGAATGAACATTAAAAGCATTTTTTGACAGAGGGCAAAACCCCATATTTTTTGTATTTAAAAGTTCCTTTAAAATATTAGACATTTGTCCTGAGTACTTATTCATAGTTATTATATTGTTTTAGACTACTGAAAAGCAAAATAAAAAGCACAAAGTCCCTTTCCATAAACAAAATAGAGCAAAAAAATTGTGATGGCGAGTGAATCCCACTTTATCACTCTGCCTGGAATTTCTACTGCAGAAACACAAAAGTCTGATTTATTTTTAAAGCATTTTAAACACATACCAACATTACTTGGAAACAGGCCAGGTAAAAAAATTCCATCAGAACTGACACCCTACAAACACATGTTACCAGTAACCGCTATTGAGCCTAAAGAAATAAATGAAATGCTATACCTTTGGCAATGCAATACTTGGCACTTTGTCAAAGATTCATAGCAGCAAGGTATATATCTACTTTAAATATACAGTAAGCTCAGGACTATGTATTAAACACATTCCCTGTCCTGGCCCCCTCCCCCTTTAAGAGAAGTCTTTTGTCCCACAACATTTAAAATTAATTTAAGTTTTTTTTTTTTTAAATTGAAACACTATGCAACTTGTATTCCGTAGCTGACTAAAAATCATGACTATGAATTTTCAGAAAATCTAGTCCTTGCAAAAACAAACTTTTCCTGGCTGTTATTTAAACAGTATAGCTCTAAGAACAGGAGAGGAAGAGTAAAGGTGATGGTACTCTGAGGTGAGAGAATATTTTCTTGAAAATGGTATCTCTAACAGAAGTGATAGAAAGGTTTATTATGGTTCTGGGTATCTCTAGCAAATCATGGCTTGAAAGGCTTTCATCATCATCTTAGCAGCCAGTTAAGAGGAAACAAATGCAAATTTAATATAAACAGGGGTGGTTTCCGGGGTTAAAAGCTACCTACAATATCGATGTTGGCTACATTTTTACCTACTCCATAACAAAACAACCTCAAACAAACAGCAATTCTCAAACAAGCAGTGATGTTTCTGTGAAACTCTACAAAGTGCACTTATGAAGTGTTTTACAGCAAGCACATGGGTAGACTTAAAACACCTGAAGATCTTCTCATATTTGGGGGCAATTTAGACCCATGGTTATTACCAGAATGTTTCCATGGGAAGAAAATAAATAATAATAAATAAAAAAGACCAGATATCTTCTGTAAATAAGGCTTCTATTCAGTTGCTATGAATGTAAACTCACCAAAAGGCTGAGAGCAAATTTCACCTCTCTGCACATGTATGTTTTGTTCTGGCATTTGAATCCTACATGTGGAATACAACTGCTGAAGTCAGGAGTTGAATGTCACTTTTGTACCTCCCCTTTGCAAATATTCTGAAAAAAATCCTACGCCACTGCTACAACATGTAGAGGCATGACAACTGAGATTTTATGGCAAAAGATACAGGCTTGAAGGAATTTAAGGGTATTCAAATTGTATTGCATGTGGACCAGTAGGTGAAATCACATGCATCTCTGGTGTTGAGGAGAGGTGTTAATTTTAAAATCTGTTCGCTAGCCTAAAGGTGCGAGGAGGGATGGCCTTTGTCCTGCTCAGCTTCTAACAGTAAATGATATCACCTTTTAGGAATTTTTTTCTGGTAATGAAAGCCATGGTGGGCTGGAGGGAGAGAGTAAGGGACATCTGGATCCTCTTCTGGAATGACAATTAGGCAGTGGTCCATATTAACAACAGGCAGCCAGTAAAATCACCTGGGCTCATGCATCAGATATAAAGTGATTACCTTCAAATATTGATTTTACAGCAAGACCAGTCCCAGAGGTTATAATGGTTGTTGCTTGTTTCTAAGTGGACAGGTTTTGAGCACTGGAAGTGAATTCCGCAAGGAACTATTACTTCCCAACAAATATTTCATGTGTTTTTGGTGGTTAGTGCCATGGAGACTATCCCAACAATCAGTGCCTCTAAGGGATTAGAAGAAATTATTAGGCCAAAGTGTTTTGTTGTTCCTCCCTTTCCCCATCTTTTATGTCACAGTGACTTTGGACTTTTTGCTAGGAGACTTGAAGTTCTCCAATTACTCTAATAAGGCCAGTGAGTCATAAAACTCTCCTACTGCCTGAAGAAACTGGGGTTTGGATAAGTGCTAATGGTGTAAGGCTCAAGATAGGACAAGGTTACACTGGTTCACCACAGCACATAGGGAAACACACAGATGTATTCTGGGGCTGGATGGACATACCCGCTTTGAGGTTTTTACACTTGTAATGTATGGATATTTGGGATACAGCACATCTAGGCATCCAGAAGTCAGGCACAAACATGCATGTTTTTCGGCACAGCTGTGTGTTCTTCTGTGTGGCACTCATCACTGCTGTTTATTCCCTTCCTCCAGAAAAAGATTACCTGAATGCAGTCTTTTCTCAAATCTACGCCAAATCTGAGCTGCCTTGGACACACTTGTGTCTTTAAGGATGACAACCTGAAGCAGCCTAAGCCAGCAAGTACAGCCACCCGAGCCTCTGACAGCAGCAGGCTGCAGCAGGGCCAGGGTTTGGTGCAGAGCCCATCTTCATCACCCAGGCTGGCTTCTCTGAACCTCACTCATGCCTTAGGCACCTACTGTACAATCAGTCCTAATGCCTGCAAATGAGCATCTCTTGTGCACTTCCCTCAAGGGCTACACTAATGTTTTCTACTTATGGCCACTTGTGAAGACCACTGAAAAATGGCAGCTAGTGCTGAAAGCAGCTGCCCACTTATTTAGCAAATTTTCTTGTAGATGGCACTTATGCTCTTGACAGTGCAGCTGCTACTAGTTCCTATCTACATGAATCTTTAAGAATTTCTTTAGATGAGGATTTCTAATATGTTAGAATATGTTTCCTAGCACAACTTAAAAGCCCTTAACTCAGCTAGTTTAACTCAGTTGAGTTAAACTGTCAGAGAAATCTTGGTTTTTAATTTAACTAGCTTCTAATATGAAAGTTTACATTGTTTGATTATGTCACATTTAAAATGTGCTAGCTAAAGTGTTCTCATCAGAGCCATTACCTAAAACATTGGCAACTACACACTGCCTCAGTTTCTGCCTCTCCCTCCTGACTGTGTCCAACAGCAGGTTCCAGACAAGGTTTATAACTTTGGGCATCATGAGCTGGTGTCAGTGGAAGTCCCTTGACCACAGAGTTCAGCTGCCCTAACAAAAACAGTTTGCTGATTTCTGTGAGGTATCACAACACCCATTGCATCAGCCATACTCCCACAAAAAATGGGGTGAGTTGAGAAATCTGCAGGTCTATTGGAATGTACTTCATTATTTTGCTTTATGCAATTTTACAAAATTGTATTTTTTAGGTACAACCATTTGGGCTTAAAAATGTGACAAGTAGGATATAAGGAAAAGGTTCATTTCTGTCCTTACAAAAAAAGAAAAAGTATTTTCAGGTTAAAGACTCAGAACAGTATGCTTTACACTGGCAGTGGTCTTTATTTTGGATAAAATACAAAAATGTAACCTTTTACTGTCTAATGACCATTACTGATTATTCCATAAAATATAACTCTTTTTTTAAACTCCTGTTGGTCTGTTAGGTACATTTGGCTACCCACATAACTTCAGGTACCCATATATCCATACATTAGGTGGCTCACTTATTTATCCTAGTACATATCACTTTAATTTGAGTTAACACCATTGCAATATATAAAGAACGTCCCTGACATTCATATGAAAAATTTGACTGAAGCATCACAAAAACACGTTGAGCAATCAACACCAACACACAGTTAAAATAGATTATCTTTTTGCATAGGAGGACATCCCTGATGACATCTTAAGCCTAATATAACATGAAATTAGCAGAAAACATCAAGAAATATCCACCTCCATAAGTGTCATCTGTAACACAGTGTGTGATCCTCTAGATGTACTCCATTAACACAGACAAACTTTTAGAAAGTATAATATAATCTTTGATGGAGGGACCAAGTGTCCACTATTAGATGTTCTCATGCTATTTGAAATATGCTAGTAAATCTAGCATAAATAAGAATTGCTAAGACGACATTGATATGCAAACTTACCATCGTGATAGGCTGTAAAATACTGTATACACCTCTTGGCTACCTCTGAGAATAGGATAGCATGTAATATCCCTTTTTCTTGACCTTTCTTGCTGTGCACTTTCACAGACTTTCAGGGGTGTATCAGTAAAGCAGGACTAAAACACTTGACACTTGTTAGGTCTCTACTGGGCAGTAATGAAGGTGTGACTGCATTTTTACTGTGTAGTATGTTCTTTCCCATTCAGTAAAATTGGGGAAATTAATAAAACATGAAACTTATAGTAAAATCCAGATAGTTCCTGGCTTTTACAGAAGTGTTCAGGAATGATAAGGAAACAAAGCAGCTTCTCACTTTTATATGGTCTATGGAAGGACCAGACATGATAGCAAACTTTTATCCTCAAGATAAAAGGCCCAGGTTTTTTCTTTTCCTCTGAGCCACCTCAGGGCCAGAGAGCATCCCAAAGACAGAGTGATGAAACTATGAACACACATTCATTTGCTTCTTCAATATTTCTTCAGGGAATTCATCTGTAAGTAACAATTAGAAGTTTTAGGAATTTCCTGACCATATGCATGGTCAATACCATGTGCAGCAATCCAATGCAGCTTCTAAGGCCACAATAGAAAGAAAGTTGATAGGTGATATTTTTATTCATTTATATATTGGTCATGCTGTTATTCTGCTCTCACAATATCACTGCTGATCCATGTTCTGACAACTGTATCAGTTTGGGTAGCACCTTATTCTCCAAAGAACATCAAAATACTTGAAAGGTCTGTCACAGAAGAAAGTATTCTTTGTAAGACTACAGTTGTCAGAATACGGTCCTTGGATGATGACTCACTGGGCAGGAATGTGGTGTGTAACTGTTATCCATTTACCATTTAATGATACAGACTTTAATGATCAGCTCATACCAGGGTGCTGTAAATCCTCAGTGTGAAGAAATCTCAAATTAGCTGCAAATTTATTTGAAGACCTTCAAGCTGCCATGTTAGTTAAAATCAGCAAAACTAGAGAAAGGTGGCATGCAGATATTAAAACAAACAATATGATGGCCTGATCTAAAAATGTTTCAGGAATGGTGATGTCAAAATACGCATATTTAAAAAAAAAACCCCACATCTATATGGGTGTCCATTATAAATCTAATTGGGTCTCATATTTTAATTGCACTTTACATTGCTAGTATTAATGCCAAAAGGAATGCTCTTTCACATACCATTTTATTTGCTGGTTTTTCATATTACATCTTTCTTTTTGATCTGGTTCCTTAATACTGCATCATTCATTTGTGCTGATTGAGATATTCTACTCGTTTATAACTGCAGAATATTTAATCTTTATAAATACTTTCTCTCTCTCAGACTTTGAGGCCTTTACTTTGAATATATCCAGAACTTTCAGGAAAAGCTTACAATGAACTGACCAAAATTGATCTGTGGTACAGTAACCAATTGATTTCTTTTAATGTAAATTCCATTCACTGATTTTAGAAAATAAACACAGAATGATTTTTCCCCACTATCAATGTTTGACATGCCACTCAATGATACATTTAAATCAGACACACAGAACTCTTAGGTTGATGTAAGAGTGTTAGGTTAAACTCATTTTTTTAAAAAATTATATTTTAATCCCTAAAGGATAAACATTTATCCTCTAAGATACAGGGATAAAGATTTTAATGGCATCTTGCTTTGGGATTCAAAATAAATAAGGCAAAGATGAGTTTCCATCTTCTTAAAACTAAATTACAGAGATTAAAATATATAAACACAAAATGAATGTATTCCATTTGCATATTATATTTTGCTCTTAAAGTTGATATTGAAGATTAAGGGTCAGCATTTAATCCTCACCATCCTAATCCCTAAAATTACAAAGACAGGCATAAGTGCATGTCTGCTCCACTAAATTACCTTGAAAGAAAGCAAATTCCGGATGAAAAGGGAAGCATATTTATATTATGGTGATTTAAAATCTGTCGCCTAAACACATCTTCTCCCCTCTATCCATTGACCTAAATTGCACACTAAAAGCTTGCTTGTCTGCAAATGGGCAGCTAACACTTTGAGACAATCCAGAGATTCTTCACTTACGCACAATCATGCCAACTATTTTTCTGACTACAATAAACACTGTCTTGTTCATATTTTGCAGGAACAAGAGTCAAGTTATAAACCAGAAGAATTTCTTTACTTTTCCCAGCCCAATTCCTAGATATAGATAATTGTAAAAATTTAAGATTCTGAGAGAAAAATGTATTACTGAAAATTAGTAGGTCAAGCATTCTCTGACTTAAACAGTTGTAACCCTGAGGGGAATTACACCCCAGTGGATACTGTACCTCAGAAGAAGCAAAATTATAACATAAAATGTCCCTAGCCTCTAGAAGAAAAAAAATTACTTATGCTGGAATGTTACTTTGTGCTGTGAGATGGTACCAATTATACTCTATTTGGCTGCTTCTCTAAAATATTAGGGTTTTCCACAGGTGACATGGTGCAACTGAAATTAATGATGGAGTTGCCATTGATTTGAATAGGATAAGGACGTCAACCCTCACTTGTCCGCTCTGTTGCCTTACCACTATTATATTGCAATGGAGAAAAAACCCAACAGCTCAACCACCAAAAATACCAGGACATAAAAGACTAAAAGCGAACTGAAGCTCATAGAACTGCATTCTGGATTTTATATCCAGCATTTATCTACTTTCTAATATTTCAGGTTCATTCAAGTGCTACACCATGCAGCAACGTAAAATATCTAAGCTGCACTCAGCTCTTCAGATTTGCCCTGAGAATTGTCTGTCTACATTTGTACCAAGATGTTCTAATATTTACTTTTGAAGAATTATTTTGTGATTTAAGCCATCTAGGAGAGAACAACTTTATCAAGGGAGAACAACTTTATCATTATTATCAAACTGAGCAGCTCTGTAATTATAATCATCAAGAGGGCACTAGTTTCCTTCTTTTGAAGTTTATTTAACATAATTTTATACTCTAAAGGGAAAAAATAATTCCTCTATAAAACCTATTAGCCAATATGTTTTTTACCTGTAAGGACATTTTTATAACTGCCCTTAAGGTTTCTTTCTACTTATCGGGATGTATGGAGCTACAATGCTATCACTACATTTAAGAAGACCGGAAAACACCTCAAGCTTAACTAACTGGGCTTTTTTTTTTTAACTCTGCACATTCCTCCATTCAAAACATATGTTAGAATCATCCTAAAATAGTTTTCCCACTAATTTTCATCTTGTAGGTATAAAAAAAACTCTCCCAAACACAAACCCTTCAATTAAAATGTTCAATCATCTCAAAAAGAAAAAAAACACACAACAAATGCTGCTGTGATATTCAGTATTTCAGAGCCAAACCCCTGCTGCTTGGTCATGAGTTATAGAAGCAGACTAATGAAAGCAGCAGAATTTACAATTAATTTTAATTCTGATGAAATCACGCTGCTCTAATCAACTGCCTATCAAATGTCGGTGCAAATTACACTAACAAAAATAATTATTAGGACAGGTTGGCAGAATAAAATTTTCCATATACTCCATCTGCATAGAGAATGCCTGTGTGGGAATTACTTTTAATGAACAACAAATTACAATTACTAAACTAAATGAACCATCTGCCTTTTTTGTTTGTTTTCACAGTCTCACTGGTACAGGGTGCACTGTCAGCTTAATTGCCATTCAAAATGGCAGACTGACCTATCACCAGGCTTGCATGTCCTCAACATTTTAACTGAAAAGCCATAGCAGATGTTTTTAATTTTATGAAGAGGACAAGTATGTTTTATAAATATATTCAAAACATTAAAAGGCGGTGTTTAAATAATAATAATAAGGTACATGTCTATTTCAGACTGGAGGACTTGTATGACTAAATATCCCTAAGCCCTAAATTAGCACATGAAGTATTCATGGACCAATACTAATAGAAACAAGTCTTGATGTGTTTTATTAATAATTTTATTCAAGTAAATGTTCTGTCTCTAGTCTTTAATAAGTGACCACTTTTTTTCAAAGGGGCACGCAGGAGGACTTGCAGTAATGACATCTATTAATAAACTTTTACCAAGCATTTTTAAAGTGCTTATTTGGATATGTCATCTGGCATCTGCATTAAAAAAAAAAAAATCAAAAAAAGGAAAACCAGTCTCTTATTAGCATATGTCTTATATTAGCTGAGCTTTCCTTGATGAGTTTTTGGGGACCATGATACTGTTTAAGAATTGGAAGATTGACTCTCATCACAGTCGCTGAGGGGAAAAAGAATCTGACCTGGACATGCACTCAAAAAAGAAACTCCACTTAGTACTGCTGTATGACACAAAAGGGATGGTTGAGGAGAGACTTTTTATTTCCTTATATTACTACCTAGTGGCTACATCAGCCATATTTTCTAAAAGCCTGGTTCATCGCTTATTATTAAAAAGATTAAAAATATTCCTGAAATTGAGCCTTTTCTGTTGAAGGGGCTAAATTGCAAGCCCTGAAGACAAAAGCTTCCTCTTTGCCTTAACTACTGAAATCCTTCAAGCTAGACCTAGAAGTACCACTGCTGCAGGACAAAAAATAAAAAAAAAAAAAAAAAAAAAAGAAGAAAGAAAAAGAAAAATAAAAAAACCACACAGCATCCAAAAAAAACCCAAACCCAACCTGACTGTGTCAGCATCCACTGAATCTTTCATTTCTCTCTGAGACTGTCTGCAAATGCCACTGTGTTATTTCAGGTTTGAAACCTTGATTCAAAGGACAGTTATAAAAAGGAAAGAGTAAAAAAGACTCATGTTTGTTTTGAAGGGCTTTGGATCAGATCTTCAGGATGTGATCAATAAAAGTAAATACTATTTTTACATTCTGTTCTTAATGTTATTACCATGTTTATTTCCAATTTATTATAACTTACTGTGGTAATGTATAGGCAAAATAAGTGACTAAGAAAATGGACATCTCATTTCTAATTATATTAAATCATTTAATGATCCTTATGTACAGAGTGATGCAAAGACAAATCAACTTCTATTTTCAGATCTCCATAAAGCTGGATAAGTGAAGGTGGCTTAAAATAATTCCTGTTTTAGGTCAATGTTATTTATCATTGTCCATACTAGGAGCTACTGTACATTGCTTCAGAATAATAGATTTAGCTGGTCTGCATGCCAGTGTCCACTCACATACCCATGTCTGACTTGGGGATTAAAATAATCTTTATTCCCATCCCCCTTCTACACACCTCTGGCTAAGACTAGAAATAACAAAGAAAAAAATTATTCCTCTACAAGGATATTTAACTTTAAAAGATACATTACAGTTATTACAATGTTATTACAATTAATATTTACAGTTAGCTAGCTTATAATACCAGTATTACTAAGCACAGTTCTTTACAGAGATATGTGAGGAAGATTTGATAAAAACCTATTAAATGTTAGTTCATTCACTGAACAGCATTAATAAAACTGTTTCATTTGCATCTTTACTTTGCAGTAGTCTTGTTTCTCTTGCTACTTGGACTTTATTTGAAGAAGCTCTTATTTGAAAGCCTTTGACTGGCTTCCCCACCAGTTCACCTTCCAGGGTCTGCATTGCTTTGTTCAGGCCAACATTTTTTACTCTGTAGTTCTTACCATTACAGCCTGGCTGCTTGGCAAAATTGCATCTCAGTTTTCCCTTTGAGGTCATTCCTCAAACAATTGATTTGTTTTCTTCCTTTCTACTGGAAGAAGCTTTCCTGTTCTTTTGGGTCAAGAAATAGTTTTCCCTCTTACACCTCTTCTTCAAGGCCCATTGACATCCTAGTGTCTGGGAATTCTCCAGTATATTATTAATACTCTGTAGGGAAAGGGGAAATATGGAAAAGTGAAAAATACCATACTCAAAAATATGACCCTCCCTAAAGAAGATTGATCCCTCTATTACAATCCAAATCTTCTGCTCTCCCACACTGTGTCTTCATTACAGAAACCGATAGTTCTTCCCAGACAAAGAGTCCAAGTGCATGCCCTGCCATCTCCCAGCTCTGTATCAGGACAAATCCCTGTAGTGCACCATCTTACCTCCTCTTCCCCCATTCCCTTTCAGACCTGGTTTCCACATACAGATTGGCCAGCCAGGGCTGGAGACTTGCCGTGGCAAGATGCAGAGAGTAATCTGGACACAACCTTGGTAGGTCTGGATTGTTTATTCTGATAATAATTATCACAACACTGGAGTTTGTCTTCCTAATCCTAGCTCAGAGCAGAGTACACCAAACAATTAATAATGGCTACCACACAGAGTTAACATGTTACTGCAATGTTGACAAAACTGCAGTGCAAAATAGTAACCTGAGCCAAGCTGTATCTTGCATGGTGGATTCTGCAGAAACTAGCTACCACAGGAGGCAGGCAGCAGATGTCCTGTCCTCTTCCAAGAGGTGGAATAAAATTGCTATGCTTTCTAAAAACATGGAGAGATGGTGTGTGGTACTGAATCATAACTGCTCTTAGAATGATCTATAAAGTGTTTCCAATAGTCATCTGAGTTTAAGAAATATATTCAAAGTCTGTACCTTTACATGCTGTACTTACGATATCAAATTATCTGTGGAGTAATGTTGATGAATTATTACTCAAATGTGAAAATGCAAGTCCACGGGTCTATGAATGCTCATCTGAAGGGAAACTTTTTGTCATGTTCTTTGAGCAGAAGCAAATTAATTAGTTGCCAAATGACCCTTTCTGTCTATTGTTGGTACTTCCAAATTAAATAAATGAAACACTAATTATGAAGCAGACACTCTTCTCCCACGCTGAGCGATAAGTTGACAAAGAAAAAAAAATATAACCCAGACATGCAGATTCGGTTGTTTACTGCTGGAGTACTATCTTGCCTTAGCAAGACTAAAATTGCCAATAGAAAGGCATCTTATTTACATTTGAAACACTCAGTGCTCATATTTGTTTTTGAAGTCTAATGCCATCCTCTGAGAACAGTCACTGAGGGAGACAGAGAGATGGAAACACAGGAGTAACACTATGAATCATACCCTTGGCCCAGCTATTCTAACATGCTGTCTGTGCAAGTAGCTAATGTCAGATTCACAGAAAAGCAGGGTACAAATACAAGCCCTTAGAGAGCTTAAATGAGTGTGCAGTGTGACGAGGGATCCTTGCCTGACCCTGGAAGACAGTCTGTTTATATCCTGACTTTAACAATAATAGAGAACCAAACATTCTTGTATCTTTTTGTTTTAGCTCACATAATCAGAAACATCATTAATGTTCATCCCCTTATCCTTCTTAAAAATCCTGATAACCTGTTTATCCGGATAACCCCCCCACTGCAGCGGTGAATTTCACAGGCTGATTATTTACCGCAGAAAACAAGAGTAGCTCTGAGTTTCACTGAACGCCACCTCCCTCTCCTACTACAGTGTCGAGTAAAGGGAGCACATGGCTGGGTTTCACTCTGTCCTTCATCATTTTACATACAGCCCTAAGCCATACCACCTTGTGCTGTGATCCCTTCAGATCTTGCAGGCTAAAGCAGGGTCAGTGCTTGGAGGGGAGATCTCCAAGGAAAACACCAGTGCTACAAAAAAAAGAGTTTTGGTAATTCATTGATGGTGCCCTCTGTCTAAATTAGTAATGAGTCAGAGTCCTACCTCGGTGTTTAACAGCACTGTTCTGTTAGGAAATATTTTCTTTTGGTTGAAACAAAGAACAGATTTCATAACTGCTTGTACTTAATAAAGTTATTAAGTGCATGGCATATTTTTTTCAAAGGAGGAAGAGCGTTAAGACAAATGTCTTGGCCAAATTTCAACTTGTAATTATGTTTTGCCTACCTACAGGCAATTCCCTGTGCAGTTTGTGCAGTTTCACTTGAACACAGCTTTTTTTTTTTTTCACCTGCCTTGAAAATACTTGCAGTGCAATGCTGCTGCACACAGTTAAACACAAGCTTCCTTCCAGTCTACCAGTATGTACATGAAGATGGCCCTATATGCACTTAGGCTAACACAGAATGGAGGAGCACTGAATTTAATTAACATTGTTAAAACATTTTGAAAGCCTCTGAATAAAGGCTTTACAGAAGTGTAAAGTATTACCATGGTTCCTACAGTCTATTTATTTAGACTTAATAAGATTCCCTTCCCACACACATGCACACACAAAAGCCACCAGCTTTGCCAAGTAAAAAGCACATTAATAAATAGTACTGATATCCAAGCCATCAAAATTTCTTTTTGCCTAATAAACTTTCCCACCATGGGCACCCTTTACTCCCTTCATCCTGTAAGAATTTGAAAGACAAGTGCACTTTGCTATGTGGTAGAATGATCAAAAATTACAAACTTTGATCAAGAAAGTGAGGAAGCAGATTCTGCATTTGCCAGCCACTCTCTGAAAACACAAGCTTCCAGCATCTTTGAGATTAAGCCTAGGGCACTGCTAGCATAAAGTGAGGTTTTCAGAGAAAATCAGAGTCTGACTCATTTAAGTCTTTATAGGTTGAAACAGAGTGAAACTGCAGCTAGAAATAAGTTGTGAGAGTTGGAACAGATCTGGGACAGCAGCTGCAAAATACTTGCTGTCAGAAACACTGGCTAATAGAGACACAACTATATTCCTGGCAGCTCAAATCTCCCAAAAGTCTCAAGGTTTACCTCTTCTTCCCCATCAAATCTGAAGGTGGCAAAATGTGGGCTACTAAGTTCTGTGTTTAGAATTAAAGCATCAGAAGGAGAACTGGAAAATACTGGATATATTAGTCTTAAATTCCTGAATTAGTTCCTTCCATGCCCCACCTCTTGGCTGTTTGTTTTCCATGCAAACTAAATCTGCTGACCTAAGCAAGGAATTTGTTTCAGAAGCAGCTATGTTTAAATGCATACTGCAGAATATCTGAGGAAAGCATATCCTGAATGTGTAAACTGAGCATTCACAAAACAGCCAATTTCTAATGGTACATTTGCAATCAATCAGGGAAAAGGAATATACCATGGGTCAAACCAAAATGAACCAATAGAGCACAAAAGTTTAAATATATTAAATATTGCAAATGACTGTAGGCTGAGCAGCAGCAGCAGGACTGAGCACAATTTTTTGGAAGATATTTCTAAAACAAGAAATGGAGAGAAGCTGATTTGAAAGAGAGGCAACATCCATCCATTTAGCACTAGGCCATATATAAATGTTGAAGGCATGCTTATCACTCCTTGGGTTACCTCAGTAACCAAACATAGAATCCAATAAGGCTTGTGACTATGGGACAGCTACATGATGCTGCCTTGGCCATTTCTACCAACTGCTGAATCCCACCAGCTCCAAACCCCAAGCCTGGCAAGATACTGAGTCAAACAACTGATTTCACCACCCAGGTCTGACGAAATAGTTGTACAGATGAAAATCATCTGCATCTTGGAGACACCCCCACCTGAAGCACAGATGATTCACCCATAATGGCCTCGGACATATGTTGATCAGGAAGGGTGACAGACTAGAACTCTGCAATACTCCACATGGGAGCACATGAGTGCACCCACTGGGCTGATGAACAACCACCCCAAACTGCCCCCACTCCCAAGTCCTCCTGCAAAAAAAGAATGGAGTCACTCAAGAGTAACTTCATTTATTGCTCTCATTGCCTTCAGCTATTCATCAATACCACCTTTTCATCAAATGTGTCAAGAGTATCCAACAGATCTACAATAATAGGCATGCCTTTAATAGTGTCTAAGGGGTAAAGAAATGCCCTGATGACTGTGTCATCAAGTGTAGCTAGTAGCACTGATCCTGCCTGTCGTCTTGCCTTTAAATATAGTAATTCTACATGCAGGTGTATTGAAGGGACAGTAGTTTCATCAACTGATGCCTAAATGTGCATATTAAGTCAGTCCTAATTTGACTCTATCTTCTGCCAAGAAAGGGAGAGTAGGCTAGAGTTCCCAAGTCAAACTTGCCACATTTTTTCATTGTAATTGACTTCAAATATTCTAAAACATATATATATTCATTTCAATAATTAATACAATTAGTTGTGCACATGAATGTTTAATGAACTTTTCCACTAAAGGTTGACCAGTTTAAGGGATCAGTAATAGGATATGATATTTATTTCATTGGCAGGTTTTAGGATCCTGAAAATCAAAGACAGAAAAGATCTGTTCCTTCTTGCTAGTACAGGGTTATTCCCCATAGTGATTTGGCCAGATTAAAAATCAGCATTTAAATAGAAGTCACAAATTCAAAAGAGTAGTTCAAATATGGAGTGATTACAATGCTTTTGCCTGCCAGCTGTCTAGCAGTCCATCAGAAATGGTCTGGCACTCTCACTCTGTTTTATGATTGGGGCATAAGTCATCAAAAGTCACTATTGCCCTTATCAGGACTGTTGCTATCAGCAGAAAAGCCAGGAAATGATAGATCAGGTACCAGTACCCTTCCTCTTTACCCTAGAACCATGCTTGCATTCAAGTCACTGTACTGGGAGATTCTGCACCAATGCTCTACAGTTAGCAGATATTAGTTGTCTGCCCTTTCAGTGCAATCTTGAGAATTAAAATTCATTAAAACAATTTTTTAAAATCAGTGCACAAATTAAGACTGAACTGTTTAAAGATGCTGTTGAACTGCAAAAGACTTCTGAACATTAGAATTAAAAGAAACTGAGGATTTGTACTAGCATCTAATGTCATTTCAATGTAAATTTTACATCTTGATCACCAAGTAAAAGTGAATTCTTTAAAACACGTTAATAGGTTTTTATATGCATCTGCCATTGTTTATTACAATATTTATTATTGTTTATAGCAGCATAACCCACACAAGTTCCCAAAGGGTTAATGCAACTAGATGAGCTGAAATTCATGAGCATAATCCTAAACAAGTGAGTTGAAGTTCTATCAGGTCTATTTCATAGCATCAGGGATTACTGCTAGCAGTCTAATCCTACTGAGCCTAAGGGAGGTACGTTGTATTGTATTTGAAATCCTGGCCAGGAAAGAACGGAAGGTTAAATGGGTGCCTTGCTCTGTAATCAAATATCACAGGCACTACTTATCTATTCAATGAACAACTAACGTAGAAAATCAATTAGGAAACAAATAGCTGCTTCTTTTGAATTTTTTTTACCTAACGAAAAGAGAGAGTGAGAAGTAAATGGTTTTATAACATACGTTTAATGAAACTCTGTCATACTATCCACTACAAAATAATTCTACACGTAGACTGGCAAACATTAACCAGAAGGCTCAAAACACCCCATAGCAACTGCTGGTGTTTTAATGCTATTTCTTTAAGTGTTAGGGCTATTTTCAAGGCTAGCGTGTATTTGAACACCGGCAATTGAGCATCTTCTCAATGTATAAAGCAGCACTGAGAAACTATCCATACAAAAATATTAACTGACTGTAGATAATTGGACTGTGCTCAAATGAAATCACAAATACATATCCGGTTGTTTGTAACTGAACATCTTAAATTATGTATCAGTTGTGAAGAGCATTTCTTCAGCCGTGCATCTTCTTTTGTTCACTTGGTTAAAACCCCAGGAGTACTGAAAAAGGCTGAAGCTCCTGCTGGTCTTTGTTCCCAGCAGGGAGAAGTCCCTTTTGGTGGTCCTGAGGTTAACACCCTACCCACCCACCCCCCCATACCTGTCATTCTGAATAGACTTCACAGTCTGTGCACACAGACAAACAGCCTGACCTGGCCAGCTAGCTTGACCCCTGGGCAGGAAGAAGATCACATCTGGTTATTAATATTGGGACATTAAAAAAATGTAATCTTTAAGGCACTCAGAGAAGCAGGCTGGCAATTATACAGTATGCACTGGATGTCAGTCAGGGTGTATGTTAGCCTGATATTATGTCCGAGAATGCTAAAACATTCATTTTTCTCTGATGAGGGGTTTCAAATACAATCTCCCTCTGTATCTCTGAAAACTACTAAGAGAAGTTAGCCAAAAGCACTTAAGTCTTTAGCTTATCTGTTCTTACACTTCCCAATTTTTAGTCTGTTTTACACAGTTTTATAATGTAAAACATTTGTAGCTGAAAACTGATGTTAAAAAAAAAAAAAATTACAGTAGAGGAAGGCACCTGATAAATGGAACAAAAAATCTCAATAATACAATTGTGCTAAATGTATGCCCATTACATTCTCTGAATATTTTACCACTGTCCAGACTTTTTAGTTCATTCATTCCAGACATCTGCATATTAGATCATTTAAACACACTTAGTTTATATAATTGGCTAAAATATAGAGAAACGTATTTGTACATGCTTGTGATATATATTATATACACATGCACGTACACAAAGATATATATAGCATAGATTTATCAGTGTCATGTATGAAAACTTAGTGCCACCAAAGTTAATGGAAAATTTACCTTTTGCTTGAGTTGGGCCAAATCTTAACCCTTTCTAAATGACAACACAGAGTTTCACTGGGATATGTACTGAGAATATCAAATCCCTGGTGTGATGCATTTATATAGTCAGATAATTATTTCTATTTGCCCCACTGGTTATGCCCAAAAAAAAATGAAAGGCCATGGTCTGGAGTTCTTATATGCTGTATTTTGCTGGCATCCCAGCCTTATTGATGCCACCTGGAAGATTTTGGATTGCCAATGTGAACCCAAAACAGGTCCAGCAACCTTCACAAAGAATGCTCTGACACCCCAAGGTGCACTTCTACACCTGTCATGTGGAAGGTAGAGGAGTATGGTCTTCAAGAAGTCTCAAGTCAGTCCTAGAAGATAGTGTCAAGATAATCTCTGTGCTTGGAACCAGACCTAAAATTGTCTCCAAGGGTAGATATTGTTAATGCTCCCAGCCCAGATAGCTTAAATCAGCTGTCATTAGTTTGGTTTTGCTGCAAACCACCATCAACTCTTTTCCCTTGCTTCGTTTCAAATGGAAAAATTTCCTTTCAAATTACATTGGGCCAACACCCGGGCCCAGCCTTCTACCAATGATGTGTTAATCTTGTGATCTGCGAGTCTGAAAAAGGAGTTTTATAGCGCTGGAGGTGGGAAGTTTCCAGCTTTCCAACAGAATGCTAGCACTTGTTTTTAGCTGTGATAGGTCCTGAGATGTCAGACCTTCAAACTGAAACACTGTTATGTATGGAAAAGCTATTATAGGAAAAATGTAAGACATTTCTAAAATATATTAGTCACAAAGTCACAGCAGTGTTTTTTCCCCTTAGTATTAGTGGAGCTTGGCTTGGTACATGCAGCCATATGAAAAAAGAGTATTGATACAGTTAAAGAGCACTCTACAAATTTCTCGCATATTTTTCCTAATGCAAAATATGCAAGAGGTTCAAAATGTATGATAGTTTCCTGTGGGATGGTCAGCATACCTTTTTCTGTCTTTATTACTTAAAACAACATGGCCAACTCAAGCTCGAGACAATAAAACCTTTATCCCACTCATCCCAAATAATTAGAAATGCATATTTGATAATGTACACAAACACTCACATATGTATACACAAGAGAAAGTGAGAAAGATTATTGGCAGAGAAGAGAAAAAATATAAAGGAGCTTGGGGCTTGGCAAGATTGAAATCAGGCTAAGTGCTGCAGAAATGACACAGTTCCAGATGTAGATGGCACTGTGAAAATAGACACGTAGAGATGTTGGTAGAGCAGGAAGAAAAAGAATGTGGTGAGGTGGTAAACACTGGCTGTATGTGTGTGCAACTGAGGTTGCAGAGAGTAAACCACGAGGCAAGGATGACACTATGCACAGTCCTAAGGGAACTGGTGTTTTGGAGTGAAATTCCAAGCTTGAGGCAAGAGAGGAAATGTTTCTGACAGGTTGGGGCCTTTCAGGGTGGAGGCTTTCTGGTTTTAAATAGTAGCTGCTTGAAAAACGCTCACAAATGTGGAATAGTTTAGGAGGAGAAACAGGCTATGGATGAGGTGACCTAGTGTGTATGCTCACAAAGTATGTCATGGTTATCAATACCTAGTAACCTGTTTTGATCTGTAAAAGATATTTAGGAGGTGGATTTTGTTCTAACAACACACACTCTGTATCAAACAGGGGAGCTGTTTTGGTGAGAGGGAAAACACTTCCAAATTCAAATCCTCTCCTCTTTTTCACACCCTCTTTGCGAAGCAGTCTCTCTGACTCTTCTTTTGTAACTAGCCTTTTCTCTAGAGCACAGAAACAAATGGAAAAAACCTAGAAATAAACTTTGGGAGAAAAACAGAAACAGTAACCATCAATTTCAGCAAGAAATTACCCAAATAACAGAACTTTTTGAACTGGATAATTTCTCACAGTAGTGACAAACCACAGTAGTCAAACCACAGGAGAGCCATGTCCCAGTCAATTGACAGAGTTAAGAAACACTGTCATTTTGGAAAACTCCTGGGCCAACTCCACTCTTGGAGTAACACTACCAAGATCAGCAATACTACAACAGAGATGGATTTGGCCCACATTCTTCCTGTCTCTTTCCTCTCATCACCATTTTAATAGGAAACGAACAATTTTTTTAAAGCTTAAAACAAATTCTACAGAGCATAAGAAGTCACACAACCAGTAAAAACTCTGTATTTTTCCTGTATCTTTGCAAATGTTTTGACTTTTTTTTAACAATATGACCTACCTCATACTAAAGAAAACACCTCACGGACTCTGCTCATGCCATTGGCAGCTGAATATCTTATCTTTGTGGTAAATTGAGGAAATAATCCTCACCAAAAACTAAATGCTAGATGAAAAGTTGGGGGATGGGCTGTGTGAAAGAGAGCCTGGTATTTGTTTTAGCAACTAAAAAGAACAGCTGGTGCTTTGTAACAACTGCCATAGTTCATCAAGCCCAGAACAACCTGACACAGCCCAGCCAGGCTCCCTGCAAGGTGAGCACGTGAGAAATGAAACCTACCTGAGCAAGGGATCAAAATGCAGGACTTCAGTCAGACCCTACAGTTTGTGACAGCAGCCTCCGCCCTTCTGTCCCAGATAAAAAGCTTCCTGCAGTCTCCAGCATTCCCCTGAGCTGGCTCTATCTGGGAGCTCCCCACGGCTCCCTGTGCAGGGGGGATTTCACTCTCGTCACAGACACACTTACGTGTGCTCTAGCTACTGCCCTTCCTGGTCCTTCTCCTGACACGTCCCCTGTGTGGCGGGTGGTGGGAAGGACAGTGCACACACAGCTGGCTTTCTGCCAGCCGGGGACTCCCTGACATGAGCAGAGTAACCCTGCCCTCCCCCACGGCAGGGAACTTACATCAAATCTCCAATTTCTTTTCCTCCATTAATGGCAGAAAGGGAGCTGAGCCAAAGTTAGAGAGGGTTGTCCTGTGACCATGTGTTTGTCATACGTTTCCTTATTTCAAGTTTCCTCCAATGACTAATACCCTCTTTAAGAATTTCAAACTGAAGTAAACTATTCTAAGATGCAAACTCCTGGAGATAGTGAGAAGCATTTCGAAATATTTCATTTTACAGGGGCATAGCAAATAAAAAAGGAAAAAAAAAAAACAGTTATGTATTTTATTTTTCCAGAAAGAGGGAGGGGAGAGAATCTAAGATATTTCAAACCTAATTTTGTGAAAAGATATTCAGTGAGCTACAGCCAAGATAAACGCATATCAGCATGCCTCTTTTGCTTTAACTAATTAGCAGTATTACAGGGTTCAGTAGTGACATTTCAGAAGTAATTGATCCTCTGATGCAATTTTTTTGTGTTTCAAACTAGCCAATACATCCAGCAAGAGGGCTCTGCAAGGACAGAGGCTGGCAGTCAGCACAGAGGAACCGGTCACCACCTGAGCCTGACCTTGGACCCCGGGATGCTAAACACATGCAATCAACAGGAGCTGCCAGCACTCAGCATTTCTGAAAATCAGACCCCTAATCCCTTCACTTTTAGCACTTCCTTCACCATTGGCAGGTAGCACAGCTAATTTATATTCAGGTGGCGACTACTCTAAACTAGTGTTTGTATATACTCACACAGGGAATCAGGAACTTCCTGGCTTGCTCTGAAATTAGTATTTCATTTCAGATTTTGGGCTGACTTGGTAGGGAGAGCATTTGGCATCATATTTTCACATTACTTCACAATACATACAGGGTAACTTAGTTACTATGTATTTCTTTCTCTTCTAAACCCTAATGTGAAAGGTTTTAATGTCAAGCAGCATGAAGGCCAGAACAATCCAAAAGTCAACACAGCTCCCACAGTATGAGCTCAACCACAACAGACATCCCATCTGTATTTCATGGTGTACCTTAATAACAATCAATAATACATTAAAGTTAGCACTGAACAGCATAAAAAAGAGCACACTACAAAGAGTCCATTTGAGTTATGCCTCAGCCCTGCATATCCACATGCAGAAACAACATCTTCTGTTTTGCACCAGCAAATAAATACCTGGGGTAAATATTTGCAGATAGATGGCTAATTGGCTATTTCTGGTCTTCAGGCTTAACGAATAGTTAACTGCCTTCAGGTATTTGCACCTCAAGTCACTATGTATAGCAATAAATGTGGGAAAGAAACAAGAGGCAGCTGTCTGAATAGACAGACAATGTGACACGGGGGTAAACTGGATGCTTCTTTCTCTCACTCTCTTAATATTAGGGGGAAATTAATTCTTTCACAGGGTAATTCAAAGCTGGAGTTTTTCTCTCCTAGCTAACTAAGCAGGAAGCGGCCTAACCACTTAATGTAGGCACCTAACACAGAGGCAAAAAAGTCATGGATTAGAAATGGACAGAGACAGAAAACAAGCTAGGGGAACTAACAGGTGATTTAACAGAACAATAGTTACCTCTGGGTCTTCTAACATCAAACCAGGACTGAGATGGCAGAGGGCATAAAAGAATTCATGCCAGTGAAGACCAGCCGAACAACCATCAGGAATGCTAGAGACGTTTAAAGCTAGCTGAGCAGGCAGGTGAAACTCAGTATTGACAAATGAATCCAAGAAAATGTATATTAGTAGGAATAATTTGAAGCAATCAGACAAGTTACTGGTGTCTCAGTTAAATGTAACCACTCTAGAACACTTGGACATCAGTACAAAGTGGGGCATGGGAAGAGACATGCAATGAAAGGCAATGTATTGCCAGCATAGAATGCAACGAGATTTGTTTAAAGCAGATTATATTTTTCGATGCACCAGGCATGGGGCAGTAAAATCATATAGCTCCACTGAGAACAGTGGGTTCAGTTCTGAAATATCTGTATATCTCGAGAAAAATTTAGCAGGGATAGAAGAAGTTCAGCAATCAGTGATGGGATTAGCAGAAATGTTTGAAAACTCCCACTGAAAGCAACAATGAATAGATTGAAATTCTTTGGTGCATGAATAGTGTAAGTAAAAGAAAGACATGATAGAAAGATCATAAAATAATCATAAAGATTATTATGAAGGTATAAAGACTATATAGAAACATCATAAGACAAGAACACATGATCTTTCTTGTTCTATTACCAGATGAATAAATAAATAAAACTTAATAACTTAAATGAATGACAGAAATTTTTAAAAGCTGGAAAAATGGTATTTATATGTGGGTTACATTAACCTGTGGGACTCCTTCCCACTGTATGTGATTGAACCAAGAATTCCATTTATAAACTGATTTGATGTTTGTGTACATATAAAACCACCTAAAGACCACTTTTGGGGGAAAAAAAGATACTTGAATTCATATGATGTTAATTCATTGTTCTTTAAGTACAGAGGACGTACGAGAAGAAAAAGAATTTTCCTGTATGAGCAACATTATTCCATATTTGCCCATGAAAGATTTTTTTTTCTCTGCTCTGAGAAGCAATTTTTGTTAGCCAGTCTGGAGCAAAGAGATTAGAGAAGGTGGACTAATGGTATAATTTTCTGTGATAGGCAATGACTGCATACTTGGCCTATCAATATGTTGTTGCTTCTAAAATAGCATTCTGTTATGGACAGCCACTACAAGAGATGTACTTGACTAACTTTATTTGCAATGGAGTATTTTTCATTAGGACAGGTTGGAAAGATATCTCATGATTGAGTGACTCAGAAACAGCTCCAAAGGAGAAAGAAATATTCTTTACACCCAGACCGAATCCTGATAATTTCAGCCCTGATAATTTCAGCCCAATTCCAGGTGTCTGTAACAAAATTATGAGTAACTGGGATAAGGAAATTAGAACAGAAATGGAAATCCAGCCTTTACTACAGTAGATGCTAATATATATAGACCTTTGTACAGTATTATAGCAGGTCACAGTAGCAGCCTGGGGTATGTATGGACATACATAACTTTACATTCTGTTTATGCTCTTGGGAAGTGTACACTTTTATAAGTACATATACCTGCCTTTTTGCTTCCCCCCACTGCACCTCCTGTGCAAGAAACCCAGCCTCCAACAACTGTGACTTCCTCCCTAACACTAGCTTTGCATAATATGTGTCTCTCTAAAGTTCTCATGAGCATGAACAACTTCAGACTCCATCTCTGATTCCTCCCAGTAATGGACACTGTATTAAGCACACATACAGATAAAATATAGGCAGACAGAAAGACAGATAGATATTTTTTCACATATGTGAAGAAATTAAGTAGTATACTTAATTACATTTCTAGAAGGTCCATTTAGACTGCCAAACATATTGGGGGCCAACATCTCTCTCACCTCTTCTCAGTTAGAGACACATTTTCTTTTTCCCCAAGGCCATGCTCTGTTTCCTAGTCCAGATAGTATTGAGCTTACCTTCTAAATCTATTAGGACAAACAACTACTAGACGCAAAGGAGAGACATTTCTTTAGTTCCTATTGTGAACACTGAGGCAGAAAGCCTTTGTATCTGCAGAGCACAAAGGCTGAGGGAACTGGGATACAGGCTTGAACTCTGCAACATGAGATTTCAGAGTTCTCTTTTTATTGATTAGCAGCTCAACTCTCTTCCTTATAATGAAAAATATTACATACATACAACTCTTCAGAAACAGCATAGCTTTTGTCCTTTGTGTACCCTAAAATGCTTTAGGTATACCTTACCATCTGTTTGATACTTTTGAGGTAGCTGAGGCCACAGAATTTGAGCTGTTCAGTGGAGAACTCATGAAAGAAAAGAAACACCCTGGAAAGACTTCTGGATCCAGGTCCTACATGTAATATGTTGAGTCATAGATGAACCCAGAAACCTATTTTTGTTTTTCAATAAATGAAAAAAAAAAACCACATTCAAAGAGACTACAAAGTGTCTAACTGAAAAAGGATTTGCTCTTTCTTAAAAATACCTGTCAGGAGTCCTAATGACTAGTTCTGAAGATTTTCACCCCTTGAGTTCTCTAAGCCACAGAAATTCAAGTATCAAAGATACTGGTGAAGCCTGATGTGCCACAAGAAATATCAGTGGACATAGGAAAAGGGAGACAGAGCACACTGACAGTTTATCCAATTCATCATCGCCTAGAAGACTATCTTAGCAAGTCAAAACTGACAAAGGATATCTACAACTTAGGTACAATACCCGTTTCTGAGATGCATCTGCAATAGGGTTAGTCCCAGAGCCAATACAGTAGAGTTTTCAAATCTGCCCCATGACTCTATGTCACAAATTTGGTAAAATTAGTCTTAAACTATTTTTTTGTGCTCTGTGATCTTTGTCATCTGAGAGCTGACTTCAGAAGATCCTGCTCTGATACATCCCAGCAGGGTCCTGACTTCCTCCTGGGTCAAAGATTTTGAGTCACAGACGTTCCTGGACAAATAAGGACATAAGGTTTTCAGAAACACTTGTAGTTTGGCCTCGTTTTTTCCACCAGCTTCATTCTTCCTAACTTCCAGTCATTCATTAGCTGCGTACATATCTGCAAATGCCAAAGGGTGTTTCCAAAATAGTAACATCTAGATACTAAAAGCTGTTTTATTTCAGTAGTAAAGAAAGCCTTTTTCCATGCTCTCATCACTAGCAGACACACAGAGCAAGAATACCAAGATCCTCCTTAGACTTTGTTTCATTGCTCTAGCTGTAAAAATGTCAAGCTTCTGGTCATTCACAAAGTGTTTATTCAATTAGAAAACTTCAGTATTTTTGCCTCAATCTGTTTCCCAGAGAGCAAGCTTTTGTCTAGGTTACATAGAAAATAGGAACATTGTTATTTGAATGGTATGAAGCTATATCAGGAGAAGTTCAGACTGGACATTAGGAAAAGGTTCTTCCCTGAGAGGGTGGTTGGTCACTGGAACAGGCTCCCCAGGGAAGTGGTCACAGCAGCAAGCCTGTCGGAGTTCAAGGAGTGCTCTTAGTCATATGGTTTAGTTTTAGGTAGTCCTGCGAGGAGCCAAGAGTTGGACTCGATGACCCTTGTGGATCCCTTCCAGCTCTGGATATTCTGATTCTATGATTCTATGAATAAGAAGTGCCCTTCCTTCTCTTTTGCCATTAGGACGCAGAGTTTTGAATTTAGCATAAGGGTAACATCAGTCATACCTAGTATGATACTTGGGTCAGTTGCAACTTTTCAGGATTTGTCATGGAAAACATCTTCCTTCTTAAAAAAGCAGTTTGGAGACAACTGACCTCCCCCACTCCACCAGCCAAAGACTGCTGTAGGCCCAACCACAAGTTTAGGATATCAATGGAAAAATTCCATACATGCCAAACAACTTTAGAATGAGATTATATAGACCACTGGAATTGCCTGCTAAAGTTCTGGTAAGAAGAGTTTCCACTGTAAGTCTTTGTTTTAAACATGGTCGTCACAACAGGATTGATCTTAAACTTTCTCTGAATAAGGGTAACCTATTTTTCTGTAAAAAGTTTGGGCACAAACTCTCCCTGAACAGCAGATTCTGTGCTGCTTTTATGGGTAAAGGTGACTCGAGGGCTCTTCTCTCCAGAAGTAGTGCAAAGAAGCGGCATGTGTTCTTCTTTGGGAGAGTTTACAAGGGAGAACAGATTACAAATAAACACTCTGAGCAGACTCCTGAATACTGTCCATATATGCTAGGTTGCCTGCACACAATCCAGTAATAAACCAATAGTATATACTCCTATATTTTAGACAGGTGAATCATGATAACAGAATGGTTTGATTAACACTCTAGGATAACAGTTTGAAACAGAAAAAATGACATTTTTTGTTAGGCAACTCATGGTCAAATATCCACGCTTGGAATAAGATTAGTATATTACCATTTATGGCTCCCATTAGCAATATATAGTTTCCTACTCATGCATATAAGCAAGCAGTATTGCTCATACTCTTCCTATATGACAAAACAATTTTTTTTCTGTTTTTGTCACTGCTACTGCAGTAGGATGCCCCAGGCATGGGAATCTGCACACTTCATCATTCAAGGACTACCTTTGCTCAGTTTTTGTTTCCTTCAATGCCCCCTGCCTTTAAAAGCTAAAGATTATCTTAATGCCTTCCCTCCCACAGGGAGACTAGCACATACACTTCCCCCTGAGGCTATGGAGCACAATACTCTCTGCATCTGTCTGCTGCAGAACTGCAGGGCTGGCACCTTCTGCTGCAGACCAAGGGGGTCATTTCCATGACATCCTCCTTCACGGCTGTCCACAAAGTGAAGGTCTTGTGGTTCTTAGCAAAGCTTCACTTTATATATCAGCACGATGATGTACGATCATCATTCCACACTATCTGCCTGTATTAAGTACACCAGCCTAACAGACAGACCACCAGGATCAAAAAATATTACAAGCTAGCACTTATAATTTATGTTTTATTAACATAAAAACCCTACCCACATTTAACGTAATTACTACCCATTTCCTGTTGTACTGTATTGTATTTTGCCCACAAATGTACACATGGAAGGTTATCCAATAAAATATGTCTCCTGCATTGTGCCCAGTTCTTGCTAGAACCAACAGAATCGGTATTACTCAGCATTTCACACCAGCCTCTTCATTACCTTTCCTTACAAAATCTGACTTGAGCATTGCTCCAGTGGTAGCCCAAAGGAGAAAAAACATAAATGCAGAAAACGAATTTGTCTATCTAGCAAGACAGAGCCAATACAGTCTAAAGAGCTGTGTATCAAATAGCTCAAAGCTTAGTCCTGTACATATGAGGTCTCTAAGGTTTTATTCCCATCAACCCTCTTATAATTTCCCAATTCTGGCATTTTGTCTGAATGGACTGACAAACGCATAGACCAAGGGAAAGTTTCTCCTAAATCATATAGCAGAAGCAATAGCAAAGCTGAAGCACTCATACGCATGTCAAAATATAACTTTCCTGTCATGTCTCAGTTTTTTTTTTTTTGTGCTCATTCTTAAATATGTGGAAGAGATGGTGGAGAAAAATCCCACCTGGGAGAATCTGGTAAACTGTAATTACAATTTTAGAGAAGACACCTGTAGTGAGTTGCGTAATATCAGCTAAAATCTCCTAAGGGTAACAAGAAAATCTGTGTTGCAAAGCTGGGAGGGAGTGGCTGCTAAATCCATAGCTGCAATCTATTTATGCACATATACACATGCACTCACATTGACATAATACTTTTACATACACTATCCACTGCATCTCTACTTTAAATCTCAGTCACAAATAATTACATATTTCTCTTAATGTCAGAATGAAAGAACTCCAGGCACAAAAAAACAGCTGTTATACAGCCATTTTGTGTGTTGAGCATACTGAATAAATGAGGCTGATCCTCTTTATGCTGCTTTTGCTCTCCTCCTTGCTCACTCTTCTTGCTCTGCAAGAGGAGCTACAAGCTCAGGCTCCACTGGGCAGGCTGCGCATTGCAAGACGTGCCCAAAGAGCCTGGTACAGACTCCTTTCAAAAAGTAGCCTTATACATCCTCACCCAGGACAGCATGCAGGCTGGGATCCTGGACACCATGTCAATCAAAGAACATGGGGATTCTCTAAACCATGATTTGAGAGTACCCTTCTCCTTTAGCAGTATACCATAAGCTGAATACAATGCATGCTATTTTTTACAAGGACCATTATGTAGGATTGTCTGAGAGCCAGACAACATCTGAATATCAAATTAAATATACATGAAATATAATGTGAAAATTATTTATCTACTATTACATTTTAAATTTAAAATAAAAAAGAATAGGTTTGAAATTACTAATCTGCTAGCCCACAAGTTTTTTGTTTTTTTTTAAATAAATATACTTGTCTATAGTGTCTAAGTACATAGAGTAGGCATATACATTATGTATAGCTATGTATAGCTGACTACATAATGTGGTCTTTGAACATTCTTTTCTCTTTAAACATATAAGCACAACAGCATAATCTGAATTACAGTAACTAAAACTTGCAGTGGAAATTAAATTTCATAAAACATTTAAAAACTTAAATGAATATAAACCTGGAAGTACTATAAAAATTGAAATATCCTTTATTGTGAGGTTTATGTTTAGCAACAAATTAGAATAACTTTTATTTACCACTGAAAACAGCTTTCTTCACCTAAACAAACAACAAGAATAAGATTAAGCAAAATGTGTTTTGGCTCCTCAGATGTGCAGGCATATTCCAATTTCCTTTCCACAATGATTTTTATGCAAATCAATGCTGCACAATCTCCTGACCTCTTTTACCATCATACTGGGACAATGACAGTTCAATAATTGGACTGGCACATATCTAGGATATTTGATTTTAAATTAAAAAGTTAGTGCAGGACAATTGAAATGAAAAGAATGTGACTTTCTGTTAATACCGGACTGATCGAGTATCAACATTTCATGCCAAACAGAGTAAAACAAATAAAGTGATTGGGGCTGTAAGTCCGTTCACCCCCGTATACATACACTTCATACCCCCTACCTCAGTTGTTAATTCCTAACAACGATGCTTTCATCCAGAACAAGGATAATGAGAAAAACCCAAGCAGTGTTCCCTGGAGAACTGTTACACTAAAAGTTACCTAAGGACTAAATCCCACTTGTGCCTCCTGCACGTGATAAAGATGAGCAAAGCATTCAATATCCCTGGCTGATTTAAAATCCAAATATGCAAACAGCATTATGGAATCCAGACAGACTATTCTGCTTCACTGATGACAGATGCAGGAAAAAAAACCTAGTCTAATTAAGATTTTGACTTTGAACCAGCAGAAAAGTGAACACCTCGCTTTAAAAAAGCAGTGCATAACCCCAGCTGAAGAGCAGGTGCTGCACGGTATTTGCATTTCCTGCAGAGGATGCTAGCTAGCAGGACCAACCAGCTGACCGTGAAAATTCTTGGCCCTAAGTGACCCAAGGACAGGCTATAAATCCATCCTATAAAATATAGTAAAAGCCTCGTTTGTTCTTCCACCCTTTCAATATGTGATGTTATACATTCGTGATTATCTCATTTTATTGGGCTCTTTAGAAAGCTGTTTATGATCATTTGTGGACAAAACAAAGGCTCATTGTAAACTCTTTTTTAAATAAGTTGGAAGGTCAGTATGAAACAAAGGGCACCACTTTCATGACTGCTACATGCAAGCTATGCTTGTGTGTGTAATATTACAATGCATTTCAGCAAAGGGATAGAGTCCTAGCTAATTACAAAGCTAACATATAATAGTATTGCATTAGCAGCCTAAGAAATTCCTATTGAATTGCATACATCTGAAAACAGAAAGACGTGCTTGTGCTGAAACTTAATTATCTTGGCAAAAACTGTGAGGGCCAGATTCTCAGAAGACATAAACACAAAGCTCTGCTTTACACTCTGGAGGATCTAATTCTTTGTTTATTCAGATAACCTCCATCAGATAAAACTTACCATTTGGATTGACTAATTTGCCTTATTATTTATGGTATCTCCAGCTAAGTAACACAATTACTACTCAGTTTATGAGTAGGAAAAAGAATACTGCTGATCTACAAATACAAGGTCTGAAAGAGACAATCGGTGTGCTCTGCCAGGTTAAAAATGTTAATGTTGTTGCATTCCACCCTAGGCAAAGACGACAAGCCTTTTTCAAGGACAGTTTTGACTGAAATTCTTTTTTATGGTTTCAAAGTAAAACATTATGGTAAAAAATGAATACAGCTTTGTTTGTTTCTTCAGTCATCATTAGCAATAGACATAAAGGTATTCTGTTTTTGAGCCCATATGGAAAGATCATCAACACTTTCTGCCTCTGGGTCCTTTGCCAAAATACCATATCCCACATGCCTTTTACCTTAAAACATAAAAGAAAAGGTGTTGTTCTGGTCAAATAAAGAAATAATTTTTACTAGCATACGTCTAATGTTAAAGCTGCCTAAATCCTGCCAAAGACATTAAAACACCATCTGCAAAACAGATTTTCATTAAATTGATCAGTTTAAAGTTAAGCAGCTAGGCAGATGATGCTTTTGAGCTAACCTTTAACCTTTAACCTTCTTAAACTGCAATCAGGTCACTCCTTTTGGGTAATATCTTTGCTGTTTGAGAACAGGAGAGGTAAAGTGATCTATCCAAATTGAACTGACAATCATAGCATTAATAGTGTTATGGATCAATATTTTGTCAATAAAGTGAAAACCAAGGTAGTTTTCACACAGCTGAGTATTACTCTGCTAACTGCTGCCTGTCACTTTCCCTGAGCTCCTAAATAGTTGCATATATGGTGTAATCTACAGTAAATATCCAATATAAAACTGTTTTTTAAAGCTATTACCAGCTAATTAAGTAATATTTTTGATATACTAATTTTACATATTTATTTGTGATTAGAAATTGATCCTGTCATTCAGTTATGTGGTTAACTAAAACTTCTTCTCAGCCACTCCAGTTTACTTTGCAAAAAGGATATCCTGTATTTATTTATTTATTTATTAAAAGTATTTGGAAACTATTTTATGAGCACAGGACATGATATATGCAGTTCTCTGAATCAAAAGCTATTTGACTAAGCTACAAAATGGCTTCCTTAAGAGCAGTTCCAGCTATATATACTTTATATCCACAGAGAAAGATCATCATCCTGACTCAGCTTCCCAAATCTGCAGAAGTTGAATGCTTCCTCCTGCAGAATGGAAATGCACTCTGTTGCTATAGAGTCTTTCTCTGTTTACTGGTAGAGTCAGTGAGTGCTTCTTCATGGATGCTGCGAAGGACTTGCAACTCTTCTGTGGTTTAATTTGCTAATATTGAGCTCCACAATTCCAAATGTAAGTCTTTGGGAAATTCATTTAGCCCAAGCTGAGTTCACTCAGGGTAAACTCGTATTCGTTCTGGTTCCTAGCAGCCACGTTACCAACACCATTTGAATACTGCACTTCTGTAAGGAGCAATTAGGCCATTTCTTTTTTAAATAACTTAGAAAACAGCTAAAGATTTCACTTTGCCACATTTAGAATCTAACTCTAAAAGTGACATTTCAATACTGCCTTAAATTATACAGCTTCAGAAGAGAAGCTCTGATGTTCATGGTCGCTTTAAAAGCCACGGTTATGAAAAGATATCCTTGTATTCCATCAATAGTTAAGAACAGGAAGAGAAATCAAGCTGTTACAGCAACATTTATAAAAAGAAAATTCACAAAACAATAACATTTAAATAAATATAAATGACTAAATAAAATTTTTGCGGTACTTCACAAAGGAAAGGAACAAAGCCACGGATTTTTTTTCTGTGCTTTCAGATGGTTTTATTATTAAAGTTTTTATTGCCAAACCATATTCACAGCACCTTAATTTTAAAAGAGTTAGAGGAGCTGCTTGAATATGAACACAATTCCTGAATATTTGATATCGCTCCCAAGGTATATATCTATTATTCATACAAATTAATGTTCTTTTTTCCTTAGGTGCTCTAAAAGTTTATCTGATGTATCAAGAGAAAAAAAAGTTTACAACTCTCTCAGTGTCAACAGCTTCACCAAGACCTGACAAAACTATCAAGTCTTCTAGCAGATAACTCTACAGACTTTCAAAATCTCATTTATTTCCACCTTGAGGCCTGAATGTACACCCACAATTAAAAATAAGGTTTTCTGCGTGACCTGCAGAGGCATTACATTCTGTTATAAAGCATACACATCTAGAACATTCTGGATATTTGGGACACATTGTAGTACTGCCAACACCAAATCTTAAAACATAATAATACTAATACCCCAACTGATATTTTAAATAAGTCATTCCTCTCCTTTAAACTAGCCTTAAAATGAGATTATATAAAAATAGTGTGTGCACATGTACATGCTGTCTGCTTTCTGAGAGTTGTTAAGTTGTTGCAGTTCAAATTTCAAGCTTCTCTAAGAAGTAATGAGGGACAGAAACTTTTTAAAAAGCTGATATTCTCACTAGCAATCCTAAGGACAGGTCTTAAAAAATACGTGTATTGGGAGACTTGCAACCCTATGGTTACCAGCAGTACACTTTCAATCGTCCTTCTGTAGGACATGAAGCTTAGAGGGTCTCTAAGAGCTTATGCATTCTTTCTCCACTGGGATGTCTTTCACCCTAACTGATTTAGAGACTGAAAAAAGGTTAGCGATGCTCATTTGCCATGTACGATAGCTGCACCACATAGGTGCTGCTGAATTGCTCAATCTAATAAACCAGGATCTGGAAAAGGAGCAGGTTCAGCGTCGGGACGTTTTTAGTGATGAGAGCTAAGAGCTGAGACTCACTCCCTTAGTACACTAAATCCAATGTTTTGTAGGACATGCTGTAAACCCAAACATATTTGACAAAGATTGCTCTAGGGCTCGGGTTGAGTGAATGAAGAGACAGCACTGTTTTGAGTAGATAGTTTGTACCTTGCAACTTCATAGCTATGCCTATAGCTTTATTTAAAAAAAATAAGCAACTGGCATCTTATTTTCAACAGTCTCTGAAGCTTTGGCAGTGAAACCACCTGAGAAAAGCCCTCTGCCTTCCCATCTCCCATCCTATCATTCCTATCTTGACACAGTTTACAGCAGCATCTCTCTGAATGGTGGCATTATAAAACAGACCATTGAAATAATCCAGGTTAACACTCCAAAAAAGAGATGGGGACCAATGATGTTTAACCCAGATCATTTAAAAAAAACTGACTAGGAGTGTGGCTCCACAGTCAGTGTAACTGGAGGGAGCAAGGAACCACTTCACAGATGACAGAGAGCAGGAACTTCTGAAGGCAGTTTTGCTGCTGAGGCAGGCTAACTGTGTCACTAGACTCTCAGCTCTTTTGGCATGTTTCAAAACAGGACTTTGGATTTAAAAAAAAAGAAAAAAAAAAACAAAACAAGCACAAAAGCCCCACTTTCCTAGAGTTAAGGAAAAATGCAATTTAAATAAAATACATGATTAAATTAGCAGAGCAGCCAGCACTGTGGGACAACATAATAGACCCAATCTTTTGTTACTGCCATTTTTGTCCGTAGCAGATCCACCAATGTTACAACTAAAGGATTATAAAATGAAAATTCATCATGCACACTGTGTTGGCTCAGAACAACTATTTGAACATGGTTGAACACCAGCAAAATGTTATTTCTTGCTTAAACTAAAGGTCTGCTGAGGCTTTTCTATATTTCTTCCATGTGTACACATTTTCAACATGATTAGAAAACCAGCATAGTTGCTATAATCAGCAGATGACTCCTGATAGTTTAGTTATCACAGATTTCTAGTATAAATCAATAGATAACACTTGCAAAATGGATTTTCTAATCATATTTAGAGCTTGTTACAGTGACTAATGGTTTGCAATGTTTCCTGAATTTTTATATCCCCTAGACAAAAGAAGTTTTTAATAAGTTACAAAGTTATTCATCTTGGAAATGAATGTGTTATATTTTGTACATGAACCAAGACAATCAAGCCAATCCAGTAAACACACTGCAGAAAATAAGTTACCCCATAATTAGGGTTTGGAAAAAGTCATGACAAGTTGTGTAATAAATGGTATTCATCACTCCCACATATTCATTATATCCACATAGTTTTTTCCAGTAAAGATAAAAATATAGTTGCCATTCTACTAACATATTTATCTACACCACACCCTTTCATGTTTGTGAAAAATCATTACTGGCTTGGAAAAGAAGGGCAGACAAAAGGATGACAGTGCTTACTTTTGAATATCCTTGGTAATAATGTGGCATATTGCATGTGCTTACTGAAAATACCAGTGTAAAATAATTTGGCTGTGATAGATTACAGTTGCAAATAGATGCATATGCCAGCAAGCAATCTCTTCCCCTGTGCATGGTATGGAAAAATCATCATTTTCCATAATCTCCATCAAGCTTCTGATCAAAATGTAATGGACAAAGTCTGAAAAGATTATAAGAGATGTAAAACCCCTCTAGTCATTTATTATGAGAGAACTTTTTAAAAATAAAACTTATGTTCCCTGTGTTCACAGAAAGTGCCTCCTAAATAGGCCCTCAGGTGAATGAACACAACTCATCGGGAACACTCCTCCCTGACCAGCCTGCATAGTTTTTGTTCAGTTGTGATACGCATGTTCAAAAGACACTAATTCTGCTGATTAGTCAAAGTCTTGTTTGATTAGCATTGAAACAGTTAATTTCCTAGTCTACTTGGTGCCAACTGAAATTGCTGTCACTGGCTTACCTTGTACAGTTTCAGGGCTGCCTCGTGCCTGTGATTGGTAGTATGTAAGCGCAATTTATCCACGCTGTTGGTGTAGTAGTCACAGGCGTTACATTTTAGGTGAACTGGGTTGCCAATTGCAATACACTTCAGCCTCCACTCATTAGTTTTGCCCCCTTCTTTAATGTGAGCCACCAGTTGATATTTCTGCATATGTTTGTCAGTCTTGCAGTGGAGCTGGAAGTTCGCTTTGAGCTGAGTGTTGTAGTTACAGAGCTTGCACTGGTAGATGTCTCCAATTACAGCCCTCCACTCCTCTTCGGGGAGTGAGCGTTCACTGCTCACATGCACACTTAGGGCCTCCAGGCTGTCAGAGGTGAATTTGTTGCAAACAGCACACTGGAATAGCTTCAGCGCTGGGTCACTGATATAAGGTGACAGCTCTCCTGCAGTAAGGAGGGACAGGTCATCACCCATTAGCTGACCACTGGCAAGCCGGATTTCAGGCGGCAGCTCATTATTTACTACAGGAAAAAAAAAAAATTAAAAGGGAAAGTAGAGACCAGCAAGCATAGCACACACAAAGGAATCCGTAAAATAAAGCCTTGACAAGGAGTTTGCTTTCTCTAGAGCTTAAACTATAAAAAG
>CM062567.1:135505225-135627725 GCA_031468815.1 Morus bassanus | reverse complement strand
ATGTTTTCTCTATCTTCTCATTTACCAGAAAAGGAAATCTAATTCAAAAATTTTGCATTGCTAGACAATATATATTTATATACATAATAGCCAGGTGCTATATCCCTGGAGAAAATCACTCAGTGTGATTTTGGGATTAAAAAAAAAAAAATCCTCGCCTAGGAAGGCTTCAGTGAAGGTCACCGAGATATTAAGTATGAAGGATAGCTGCTTAATTTTTTTTAAGTGTAATCAAATCTAATCTTGTCAGTTAAATCAGAGAGAGGAAGTGATCAGTTTAAGATACATCAGAAGATTTGCATAGAATGAAAATGAATCAAAATTAGTTTTGGTATCTGAGATGGCTAAAATGACAGCCTAATTGCTCCTGAATCAAACGTCACAAAGCTTGGTGTGTAATTTTAATCATTGATGAGATCTAGGTTAATTATGCTCACGGCACACATGCAATTTAAAAACCTTTTGAAATAATCTGATCACAAAGAGCATGAAAACCTAATAATTCTCTAATTAGTCCAGAGACAAGCATGTTTACCTTCCCATTTGGCAAATCTGCACAAACAGTGTATGCATCCTCAAGAAAGCCTACATGTCTAATGCATTCTCCTCCTAAGGCCTTATCTACAGATAAAAAGTTGCACAAGGATAGTTACAACAGAAAGAAAATCCCAGCCCCTTCCATCTGTAGGGGACTGGTATAAATGTCTTCATACTGATATCTCTCAACTCTGACACAAAAGGATAAACAATGCTGGTATAAAGCATTTTAACTTGTATCCACTCAGCAACTGCACTCGTGAGACTATTTCACTCACGCGTAAACACGCATGCAAGCGTAAAAACACACACGCGGCTGGCACCAACATGCCCACAAGAAGTTTTTTGGACTGTAGCAGAGGAAAAAAGGCAGTAGTACTGTTTTGTTTCCCAGCAATGATACAGTGATGCATGTGAAGTAACTCTGTCCTACCCAGAACCATGAAAGGATCAGTTAGGATGAAATCTCTTTAGTGGGTAAAACTAACTGATAAAGAATGAGTTAATACAGCAAATGGAGCCAGATGCAACTGCCTAAAACTATTCTAGCCCTATCTGTGGCTTTCCATTTAACCTTTGCTGCTGAAGCAAGCTCTACCCATACTGCAGTATATCACGGTATACCACAGCATCACAGTATCCAGCACGCACACAAGAACAGTTGCCAGGATAGTCATGGGCATGCACACTATACTGTGACCAGGATGGCATTTATGAGCATTAAGTAATTTTAGGCAGATACAAAAAGGGTTCTGCAGCATAGCATCTCACCCTTCCCCTTCTTCCCACAACCCGGCACTGAACAGTCTTGCAGTTGCAATTTCCAGTCTTAAAAGATTTAGCAGAACTGAACTAGATATTTAAACCTTCCATCACATAACCAAAGTAAAAAACAAAAACAGCACAGTAATGTGTCATGACATCTTTTCTGTGACTTAATCAACATTTTTAAATAAACTGCACATTTATAGTTATCAGTCTTCTTACATAACTTCAGTATTAATCAGTACTAAACAATGACATCAGCCCTCTGATCACAATTGTATAAACAAGAGTATATTTCATTCCAGTTAAAACAAATGCTAAATCTTTGAACTGACGAGCAACACAGAGAGAAACCATAATGTATATTTCCATACTTGAGCTGTTTACTGTCTTTGTGGCCATGTTTGCTATCAGGTTAGGTAGATGAAATCATTATACCTTGATGAGGAGTTAAAGATTACTGGGATGACTTACTGATTGTATGTAACATATGATGGAACATGCATCCATTAGAGGTTACAGCATCTTCAATATTGAAAAATAAAAAATATCTCCCCCCCCAGGGACCTTCTAGGAGAGTTATAATGAAGTTTCACAAAGTCATAGCTAAAAAAAAAATCACAAGGACTGCCTCAGAACCAACATTATTCCACAAAGTCTCTACAACAGATTTCGATTCTCTTTAGAAAAACAATCACAAGGCAAACCGTACAGTACACTTCCTTCTCGTATACAAAAACTAAAAACCAAAAAATGCATATATATTAAGTACGTATCTGCATAGCCTTAAGACATCACAGAAAAACAAATCTCTGCCAGTGCTATCAGCTGAGTTCACAGAAATACATACCTGCCGCTCTGTTTAGTATTTAAAGTTCTCTCAGTAATTCACAAGGCCACTAACTTTGATCATCTAAATCCTTTTCTCGGAACTAATGGCCAACATACAGAAAACCTTAAATTGCTAACCTCTGCTTTCCTCCTGGAGAAACTGTGCTCTAAACTCTGCTCAGCTAAATTACAAAAACCCACCTACAGCCAGATTTGCTAATGAAAAGGGGGTGCTTTCTGAACAATAGGAGAATTCCTCTGCATTTAGAATGCAGAGTTCCCATTAGAACAAAGAATCACAAATGCCATTTTTACCTCTGTTTTTTAATTGAGATTGTCCCAGCCCTCTTCTACGGTCCAGTGAGACAGTGTTTGTGAAATGATTAAAAAGAACGTGATCTGATCAAGAGGATGGAATAATGGGAAAGGAATGCTAGGTTAGCCACAGTGCTAAGTGCTGGGAAAGAAGACCAAGAGGCTTCTTAGCCTATTGTTTTTATTCCCATCTGCTTTTTAGCCATCTCATAACACTTCTGATTCCTTATTTACTCTGGTAAAAATGGGTTAAAAGTTGCACACTTGCCTCTGAATTTGGTAACAAGTTAAAGAAATCTTTTGCAGAAAAAAAAAGAAGAAAATAAATAAAAATCCTTGAATTATATCAAGTTTCCAAAAGGTCATCACTGTCTCTGCTGTGGCCTTTTCCCCATACCAAATCCTCTATCAATATGTCATAGTGAGTTAGGCAAAGACAAAAGAGAGGCTCAGTGTGAAAACTGCACATATATCTAATCCTGACAAAGCAATGAATAGGCCTTCACAAGTATAATTATACTTGTTTATTTGTTGCCACGTACAGAGGACTGATGAAAAAATCCATCAAAGTGGTATTATGCAGACACCAAGAGCTTCTTTTCTTTGGTTGCTAAAGCCACATTGAGGCTTAAATTCCTTATTGTTAAATTCAGAAGAAAGAAAAAAAAAAGATTTTGGTCGGACTTTTTTGCATCAATTGCTGACAGATCCTTTGTGTATAGCGCTGTATTATTAGATGCATTAGCTAGAAACTTGCTCACACTGCTTCTCATTTTAGCCCATGCTGCAATCCATAATTACAAACTACTGTACACAGTACCTTTTAACAGGGTGTGGTAGGCACTTAGCTGACCACGAGTTGAACAGATTTTAAATTGCCCATTTTCCCACAATCACTTGTTTGAAATATCCAAATACAGGTAAGCTACCTGTCTTATAATTATTATGGATATTTTTTTTCCTTAAGCTTACAGCTGCGAGGAAATAGAAGGTGGGTTGGTGTAACGCAGGGGTGTCTTTCATTTCATCCTGTTCAGTGCAGAAGATACGTAGCAGTTTATCTTCCTGTACAGAAAGCCATCTAGACATCTGTCAGAAACTTAGGCCCAGTGCAGTAGCGAAAAACAAACACACCAGCCCCTTTCTCCCCAAGCAAACAAAAAACACTCTAAGAAACAATAACTTGAGACAAATGCAAGTGTTAGAGGGGTTGATGATATGAAGAAAAATATTTTTCAGACGGAACTATTAAGTAGCCATTACACTCTAATAGACCTTAAATCATTTAAATAACTTAACAAAGGCACATTTTGGGTGGAGGGAAAAAAAAGAGCCAAATAAGCTTTTTCTTATGGGATAGAAATATATCAAAGTAAAAAGCAATCTGCATAGTTAATGTCTTTGTGAGCTTTCCAATTTAAAACAGAAAAGCTGTAATTTTTCTTTGCTGGCAATCTGGAAACACTCTGGAGTTAATTACAGCTGATTCGAAGTGAACCACACAAACAAAGACCAGTCTATGTCCAGACAATTATACTGCATTAACCAGCTTAGAGCTTCCTGCTGATGTTTCAGGGCTCTTCTATTACACCCTTCTACCTTCCCAGCATGATAGAAAATGCTTCTGCAAGAAGGAATTAATGAAGAGAACTGCAAAAGAATGTGTGACGACCTCTCCTGACACGGCAAAAACTTTCCGCCCATGTCACGACAAAGGGGAGAAGGTAATTAAGTTTGAATAGAGGGATGTAACGAAATATATTATGCATCTAAAACAGTACACTGAAAGGACGGGAGGGGGGGATGGAAAAGTTAGCAAAAGACAAACTTGAGTGTACTGTTCAACTCGATTATTTTCTCTCATGTTCCTCTTATCATCCACAAAGGCTAATACCAAACATCATTCCAGCTGATTTTTAAACTCTTACAATGAAATCTCCTGAGGCTGATCAGCTCTCCTTCTCACTGTCAGGATAGGATTTGCCTCTTTGTTTTCTATCCTGAGGAGCAACGGGACAGTGTACACAATGGCCATAACGCTATTATAGGCTTTGGAATTTTTAATTTAATTGTAATGGTGAAGAACTGTTGCATTACTCTCCTGTCTTCTTTCCACAGCTTTAATGAAACCACTGCAGCTGTTCTCCTTTTAAAAGCAAGATCAGCAATCTCAGCTTGACAAAGCTACTGTGCAATATGTTTCTTTTGTTGTTGTTGTTTGTTGTTTTAGGAAAATGTTGTAATCATTATGCAAGATAGGCCTATTTCTTAGGCTACCTCTGCAAACAAATTTGGCTGCTTTTTTTTCCAGCCACCCTAGTTTGCATGTATTTGTTCTAACTGAACATTAATAGCTCACATTGCTGTGAGACAAGAACATGAACTGTAATTATCCTTCTAATTCTCGCTTTCATACCATATTTCTACTACACCATCTGACACTGAGGTTCTGTAGTGATTACTTCATCAGTGATGAAGAATGGCCTAATCAGTTAAAGTATTGCTAGAAAACTCTTGTTTGCCAATACTAGGAGGAGGCACCAACTTTTCCCCTTTCTTTCTTTTTGGAGAAAGGTGCATCTGCATGATAGTGACCCAGTGAACATTAGAGCATTAATCACCTCCCTTTGTCTCATCTATGCAAAGTAGGATTAGAGTTAAAATGATGACTGCTTAATCCCTTTGAATTTCTTTTACTAAATAAATATTAATCTAGAAATCAATCAGATCCTGTATTATAACAAACACAATATACACTATGAAAGGTTATGTAAATTACACTCGATTTTGCAAGCATGCCATTACAGAAGAGCCACCATGCTTTCCCTTTTCACCCCCAAAATCCCTATTAAATTTGGAAGTTCAAGTTAATAATCCTGCTAAATATAAAGCTTAGCTATTGAATCCATATTCCTTTTTCCTTTAAAGAGTTTTGCTGCATCAATCATTTTAGGAATTAATAAATCATATTTACTGTGTTTATTCATATGTCGATATTCCCAATCTGTAAAGCTTTCACCATTTAATCTCGTTAACTCTGACAAAAGTTAGTTTGCATTAGATGCTGTTTTAAACTCACATGGAACTAAATTAAATAGAAGCAGCTAGAAAATTAATCCTAATTGTCTTCACTAAAAATCACACTGCCAGGATCTGTCACCTGTTCTCAGACAGTATGAAAGAGATCGTTTGCATTCACAGCTTTTAAGAAAAAATTACAGAAATGTAGGGTTTTGTTTCATTAAACTTAAGCCTAATTTAACAGAAATGCAATAATAACATTAGTAAGTATACTAAAAATACTTCACTGATGTAAAATAGAGCAATATAATCTTTTAAAGTGGAAATTATCACAAACTTTTTGACTTTAGTGAAGTCTGGATGTGTTCTCTGTCAGCACATTCGGAAGGTAAGACTGAATTGCAAAACTAACAAATAATGACTAGAGAGTCAAAGGCGCTCTATAATATTCACCTAACCTGTTTGTTGTCTCAAAACCAACTGTGAAATAACGTTACTTTTTTGTTTGCCTAATACTAATTTGCTTGCATGCTAAACATGCTGCAATTACCTTTCTAAAAGTTATCACAAGACAGGTATTCGAGCAAATATTCCAGTCCCCGGGGAGATACTACAACATCAGATTACTTCAGAAAGAGTCTTGATGAAAACAAAAAATAAAGAACTGTGTTTTTGAGCACATTTACAAGAGTGCAAGACTCTTCCAGTTATGCATCTGAAAAAAAACAAGTTGTGGGTATTGTAAATCATATTAAACATTTAAATATTACTCTGTATTAAAAACAGCCTGGTCAGTGAGAATACAGGATGTTTTTTAAACAGTTTAGTTATTAATAAAGCATTTTTTTTCTAGAATATTATCATGGCAAATTTGTTTTGTGTTGCCAAGATCAGCTGGGCATTTTGTTTTTATTATGCACAGTCTTTTGTCATTTTTTTGCTCTGCAAGTTAATTTGACTGCTGTGCATAAGTGAAGTGAGCAATTCAGTAATTAACTTTTGTGTTTTAAAATGTATGAACTTTAATTAGATTTCATTATAAACAAACAAATGTCAACCATAATTATAAGCTCCTTGGTTTAACCACATATTATCCCTTTTCAAACAAACTTGATGTCAGACAAATTAAAATCAAGCAGCCAGCAATTTTGAGTTGAATTTTACATGATCTGCCAGTAACCTGATTACTTTAACTTCAATATCATTACAGGAAAAGTATTTCAGGAAAAATAATTACAAGAATTCCAACAGGAGACAAGCTTAATTGTATTGATTCAAAAGATGCATGTATATAGGAACCATGCTGAAGGAATAATGTTATCTTAAATCTACAGTTACTATTAAAATGATATTGTCTGGCATGAAAAAGGCAATTTGAGATTGGTGTCTGGAAAAGCAGAGATTCAAAACTAACTGAAATAATTATCTTTACCCATTATACTTTAAGCAACAAAATATCAATGTGGAGCAACTTCAAGGCATGAAGGTTTGCAGGTTTATTTACTGACTGGTGTATCTATTAGTACCAGGAACAAGTGGAGCTGTCAGGACATAATGAAGGTAAATGATTAGTTAGCACAGAGACTGAGCTCTTCTTCAATGCAATAAGAGTTAATTAAAGTTTACCACCAAACATCAACCAAAGCAGGATGTTGATCAGGTTTCAGCATTAAGTGCAAACAGACAATGGTTGGCAGCAATTAGTGCAGCTATCAAATGACATGCAATGATAATTATACATTTAAAACAGCTAAAGGGCTTGTGGAAGGGAGGGAAGAATCTCATCAGCTTCTTTAACTATGTACAGTCAAAGTGCAGGAAACAGGTATCAGATATTTCACTTCAATACTGTAAATCAATAGAATTAAACAAACAAAAAAAAAAGGTTGTACAAGCACATTATGTGAAAGAGGACAATTCACTGTACATGAAATGGAAGAAATCTGCAGACGACTCCTAACAAAGATAAGTACTAGTTAGATTAAATAAATTACTTTGCTGCTGCCACTCACGCTGACACACATAAACAGACAAGTGTTTGGGGTTTAAAGGCTAGTGGCTGCAGCTTTATTACACATTTCTATGCCAGACTCGAGGTTACCTGGTATCTTTAGTCCCTGTGGCCATGTTTATAGCACAAGAAGGCCCAGAAGGACCACAGGCCTGAAGCTCGTGACCACAAAAGGGAGTTTCACATGCTAGCTGCAAGCCCGCTGTGAGGAAGCCTAGGCTTACTAAAGGCGATTACCTGGTATCTGAGCCACAGCCTAAGGCTCTGCCACACATCCCCTGCTTTCCACCCCCTCTGATCAGCATACGTGCTAGTTCTGCCTGCTCCCAAACTTATGCCCAAGTTTTGGGAAAGAGAAAGGAAGCGAGAGCTTTCTACCACGGACAAACGCTGTGCAACGCACGGTAGCAACACAGACACGCTAATAACCCAGAGCACAGCGAGGGCCAGTGCCGTCCTCCGCCACGCTTTGCTCTGCTCTGTCTCGAAGGCCTTGTGTAATGGTGGCAGCTACCAGATCAGCGATACAATGGAGCCGATACCAAACTGCATTTTCATCTCAGCCTTTCATTAAATCCAAAAGAAGGATGATAAACTTGCAGCAGCACCTCTAATAGCAACACCAAACAAAGGAAAAACTGCACTCAGCCTAGTGCTGGCAGTCTGCTGAACCCCCTCAGCACAGATCTCTGAAGTCAAAACACCCCCAATTCTGCAATACAGGTAAATATCCCTTCCACAGGCAAACAGCCATTATTAACTGGTGTGTCCAGACAGGCAATTATCTACACATGTCTAGTATTCAGAGAATTCCTCAGTAACTGCTCCACGCACTGGAGATGGAATAACTCACTCCCGCTCACTCATCTTGGGCTGGCATAGTGCAGGTAATGGGATTACCTGGTTAAACACCTACACAGTTCCACAGCAGCTGAATAGGTCTGGCAAGTAAGATCCCCGCCTCAAAGAAATCAAGATTTCTTCAGCATTTTTATGCACAACATAGTGGCAAAAGCACCCTGCTTTTCCTACGTATGTAACAGGAAGCAAGATGAGGCTTACCAAAAGACAAGTAGCAGGTTTCCAAGAAAGCTAAGATGTGACAAATTAAAACCTGATGATGAGAGGGGTAAAGGGGTTAGACAGTAAGACTCATTGCTGCAGGATACCATTGAGATCATGAATTTACTAAGGTTAAAAAAGAGAACGGAAACTGGCTGCCAAAATTATCCAGAGTTATTGTAATGAATGTGAACACGCAAAAAAATTTATAAAGAATATTAAACCTTGCTCTTCAGAGATCTAAAAAATTTGCATTTGCAGTCATGGCAAGGTAGCCATATACAGTAGGTTATCCCATATTTGCCTGTTGTGATATTCTTCAGAAACACCTTGTACAGACCAGTCAAATAAAGAAGAGGTTAGCTACACCAGAGTCCCACTTTGGCAATCAGTATGTTCCTATAGTACAAATTACACCTCCTGAGTAAAGAAGTGTCTGAAGCAGGGAGACTGCCCTTAGTTTTTATTTGAACTAACCTATGCAAAAAGATCATCAGCATCAGTTCATATTTAAATATGTTGTATTAATTTCCACTGTGTCAAGTTCAGAAAACCTTATTTTAAGATTGTGAAGACGATATTTATTTTAAATCACTTTCTTTTTTCTAGAAGCAAACCCACATACATATGCAAAATGCATTTAGATGGGGTTTGTTATAATGTTGGCTACCAATTGTGATTTTTGTTGGAATGTGTGTACGTTCACATTGCTAAAATTATTTTAATAAAATGCCTTACTGTTTTGCATAGTTGCTGGGCTGCAGCCTAGAGCAGTTCTACAGATTTTTTTTCCCTAACAAACCTCATTTTCCCAACTAATTCTGTTATGCTAGGGATTTGTGCACAGAGTTGGCTAATCCCAGTATTTCCCTAGAGCTGCATCTAAGCTATGGCCCACTCCCAGCACAAAAGTGTCTCCAAAAGCCCTTTCGCCCCCTTCAGCACTGATACACTCATTGGTCCTGACATTTTCACTTCAGCCATGACAAATGAGCTGATGGCTGTGATCAGATTGCACACGAGGACTGCTTTATCAAAGATGTATCATTAACTCTCATCACTGTCTTCCATTATGACTCTTTTGGTCAAATTTGTTGTGAAAATGCAAGTCAGTTTAAAAACATAACCTAAACATAGCAACAAACAAACTTCATTAAAAAGCAGAAAAGAAAACCAGACTCAGACAGGCTCAGAAAGAGACTAGCATTAACTAAATGTTTCTCTGGGGATTTAAGTAACTGTACTCAACCTCTGCCCCAGTGCAAACATGGCAGTTGACCGTCTTCGAAAGGTCCCTTCCCCCATCGCAGACTCCTAGCACTACTTTGCCTTTTTTAGAGAAACAAAAATAAAGCAGCAGCAATCAAATATGCCTAAAAATGAAGTAAACCTTTTTTCTTTTTCTTTTTTTCTTTTTGGTCTCTGAACTACTTCGCGTTTCTGTGTGTCTGCTTTTATCAAAATATGTTTCTCAAATGAATCCCTTAAAGAATATAAAATTTTTGCTTGAATCACAGCCACATAATCATACTCTTTTCTGACTCGCATTAAAAACACCAGCACAAAGCTCTGTCTGAAACGGAAATCTCTCAGTTCACTATGAATACCGCAACCTTTCTGTCAAGTCAGAACCCAAGTTCCAGTTACACAGTTCTTGTTACATCTAGAGGGTTTACAAAGTATATATTTGTTGTAACCTCTTCTAGCAATTCATCTGAGAATACACATCTAGCGGAGTCAACTGTAACACAACAGATCTTGGGAATGGAGGTCATGCTTTGAGATAAAGTGCTATTCACTTTTGGACCATGCAAGAAGCTCTTTATTCCTGTTCTTATTGGCATCAGTTCCCCCTTACCGGAGCAAGAACAAAGCCAAGTGCTCGTGTGAGGTTTATGAATAAATCAGAGGTGAGCCACTTTAAGTGCTGCCCATGATTTCCTTGTTGACAGTGAGCACTTAAACAGGCTTCTATGACCAGCAACTCCTGGCAAACCTTAATGGCTCCTAATCTGTACCCTGCTTCATTTCAGGAAAGAAATGACCCACCCCAATTTTTCTCAAGTCTTCACCTTTTGGGCAACTACTGTCCCACCTTTTTAGAAATTCATGTTCAGGGACTGTCCCATTTCAGTGCCAAGTTTTCACGTAACACACAACATAAAAATCACCATTTTCTTCCTAGAAAACAAATGACAGCTAATAAAATATTATTACGCTGTGCAGCCTAAGTAATTCCCAGACAAACCATTACACAATTCAGCGTTTGTTTAAATTGCATAGATTTTTTAAATGAACCTAAAAGATTTCTAATATATTTGCCTCCAATTATTACAATCATGTAAAAAATATACTGAGAGCAGAGTCAACCCTTCTGTACAGCTACAGCTGAAACTAGGAATGTTTATAAATCACTGCCATTGTATGTATTTAAAAAATTCAAACAACCTCAAAAAACTGTTTTTAAATAATGATAACATTGAAAAACAAACTGATATTAACCAGTAAGCTCAGCGCTGGGCCAAACAATTCTGGTCTAGCAACATTAACATCCAATTGTGGCAAGACGCTAGGTGTTTCAGTGCATACGTCTTTGATGCACAAAACCACTCAGAGACCTACACTGTTCAACATTAAAGCAGCAGCCTGCGTGGAGAATACATTTCAACATGGAATGAAATCCTTCATTTTTAAGGTCTCTCCCCCCCCCCCCCACCCCCTTTTTTGGATGCGTCACAATCTCCAGATGGCTGAATTTATTCTGTAGTAGCCGAGTTATTGTCAGGCTCCCAGTTTCTGCTATATTTAAATACTAACAGTTTTTGACTCCCTTGTCTCTTGTTGCCTTTCCACCCACTTGGGAAAAAAAAAGTTGTGACTGCAGCGCTCTGCCCTGTGATTTCAGCGAGCACTCCCCACGGGGCTGGGACTAAGGCTGGGGCTGGGGGGCAGCTGCCCGGCAGCGCTGACCTGCCGCTGCTTGAAATGCAGGGGGTGCCTCAGTAGATGGCACTCCTCTTTGTAAGGGCCTGATCCAAACCCGGGGCAACTGATGAGGCAGAGCTGGACTTTGGACGAGGCCCTCGGTCAAAATTGGAAACAGCAGCAGCACTGGGAAAACCACCCATCAAGGAAGAGAGAAATCCACGGGCCAGACCGGTTGGAACTTAAAACTCCAGTGATGCTTTTCACTGGAGCCGAAATGCCTGTCCCAGTGCACTGGCTAATGACCCAGTGAGAAACTGTATTTTGCCTTCCTACAGCAATCGGTTGCTCCTTCTGGAAACAGTCCCAAAGCAGATTGCTGTGCTGCAGTGGAGTGGCTCGTGGTTGGTTGTGCACGGGTGACACTTCCCACCCCAGAGATGGCTGCACTGCAATGGCAAAGAAAGTGATTTTTTGGTGAGTGGTTCGTAAAACTCAAAGGAACCAAGGGATTGAGGGGTGACATTTGCCATATAGCTCCATAATTTATTTTAGAAATGTTACATTTTCTTTAATTTAAACTCTCAGTGCTGTAAACAAAATCAATAACCATATTTCAATATTAAAAAAAAAAGTATAAAAGGACCAGAGTGAAACCCACAGGAATAAATTCCCTGTTTAAGGAGCTACTTTTCACTCAGAATCTTATTTTCTGGAATGAGGAAGGCACGTGAAGTGTTAGGTATTAAACAGGGAGAAACTCTTATATGAAGGTGGACAGCCATGGTTTCTTGCACAGGAAAACCACCTGCACTTGAAACTGTCATGTAACGCTTGGCAAATCCAAGGATTTTTTCCCCCCTCTCTTCTTATGAAAGCTCTGGCCCTCAGAATACCAAAAATCAAAAGATCTTCCCCGACAACCGAAGGGAAAGAAGGAAGTTCTGTTTTTGTTATTCTTCAAAAAGAGATTATTCTGATCTGTTACACTACCATCTGCAGGAACAAGCATGTTTATAACTGGGATTACTCCAGATTTCCATCAGTGCCCGAACACTAGAGCAGTACCAGTGACAGGTGCCTTGTCACCTCAGATTAGGTGAATTTATAAGGCAGCCTCGGTGTCAAAACAGGGAGGAGCAAGCCTTCAGCAGCCACTGCTCCCAGACCCTCAGATCTGCTATTACCTGGTAAAAGGAACAGAATTGACCCCCCTCAGCCTCTCTGGAAAACTTCTTTCTTACAGACCCTCCGGTGCCTTCGGCACTCAGCACACCATCCTTAAAAATGGAAATGGTAGTGCAGAAAGAGAAGATGAAACCTTTTAAATCTGATTTTACGGGATTATTATCAACCGGTAACTAAAGGCATCAACACTGGCATTTCATAAGGATTTCTTTGTTTCAGAAGCAGAATGTTTGTATTTTTAAATACAGTTTTAGATGCGCATCTAGTGTGTGCATCGCTTGTTCTGCAGACACTACTGCAGCCTATATGGTAGATATTTGTTTTCAGAGTCACCATGGTCTATCATGTACATACAGCCTTTAGTTTATGAACTATTGACCTGAAGGGCTATAACACCTTCTTAGGAGCTGGTACAGCCCACCAGATCACTGTGAGTGCTAGAAGTCTGCTAGATTTGTCTGTAAAGAGATCCCAGTTTCTGGGCATATTTAAAATTGTTCTCAAAAGTACCTAAAGCAAATAAAATATAATTTGGACAAATTACCTTCTAGATATTTTTTTTTTTTAAATTGAAAGCTGATTCTGAGTAATGTGAACATATAGAATGACATCTTAATATGACAAACTTTTATTTTGATCGTATAACTTAGTTAAACTGTTCCTCAGAATATTTTGTTTAAGCAGGAAAAAGTCATTCCTCAACAAGACTGCCATATTGCAGTCTAGTACAAACTTTTCTAGCTTAGTTTGGAACTCAGCAAAAGCTGCAGTAGTAATGAAAAAACTGGTATAAAAGTGCTGTAAAGTGACTTTAAAAAGGAATAGAGTAATATGCATTAAATACTAAACCTGCTGTCCTCATTTATGCAAAACAAGTTTATCTCTACAGGTCCACTGAATCCCGCTATCAATAACTGTGCGTATTAACCCTTTCAAAGACAACAACAAATCTCAACAACAACTAAACAGAACCTACTAGCCTTTTTTACCTACTAGGTAAAAGCAACCGATATGTGTCTCTTAGTTTCTTCTATCCGTGCATCTGTTCACATAGACATATTCTGTATTACATCTTATTCTGTAAAATCTTGAATCCCAGTATCTCAGTGAGCTGGGTTTCTGCCCATTCAGTAAGAATGCAGACATCACATACGTTATTATTAACCCATGTGTTATCCAGTTCTACAGTGGCTGGAACTTTGCCAGAGACAACACATGGTGCTTGGTTAACAATATTTTAAAATATAAATGAATTTATTTTTTAAATTAACACATTTTTCTTATGGAAATACACTAATAAGCTGTTCCCAGAACGAAAGAATATCCCCTAAGCATGTTCTTTTAAAAGAAGTTTTAAGGAATTTCATAAAGTTAGCAGTAAAACATTCCCAAACCCCACAGAAGTTCTTTAACCCCGTCTTAAAAGAGAGAATTCTTGTGACTTTATTCCTACCAAGCACTTCTACATTTAGAGTTTTACTTCATTTATCCGTAAATAATCCTAGTTTCTTAGAGGCATCTCTAACTGTTTAAATATTATCAAATTAAACCCAATGCTGAAATAACAAGCATTTACAAATAAATGTTCTGCAAACTAAAAAAAATCCCCCAAACAAGTTAATATTTAGTCTAACTACCAACACTTTTCCACAGTAGCTCTAAATCAGTAATTTTGTTGACCTGAAAAAAAAAGAGAGCCTATTTAATATGCATACATACAAATAATTATTCACACTGCATTTGATTTACATACATACAAAAGAACCACTTCCCACTTTCAAAAGTGGCTCAACACTTATGGTATTTTAACTGCCCTAATTACTGTTGAGAGAACATAATTAGAAGCACTGATCACATTGTCAACAGCTAACCAGTTGCAGCCCTGTCTGAGGGCCTGATCCTGCTCCGGTTGAAGTCTGTGGGAGCTAGCACCGATTGCAGTAGGAGGCCGGGCCCTTCTTGCCACCTGAATCTACCGGAATCCAAATGTGTTGAACAACCTGAGTATGCTGATGTAGTCACGCCAAAAACCCTGCTCATTATGGGCATGTATCAATTTCTATTTCGGTAAGCTTTCTCTATTTTCAAAGCCAAATGAAGAGAGTAATTTTTTCCCCAGCAAGGCTTCTACACCAGTTAAACACTTAGCACCAAGTCAGAATTCCTAACTTTTTCCAAAAGAGAAGTAGTTTAATAATTAAAACAGATATTGACTAAAGCCTGCTTCCTTGAATACCAAACTTTATTAGATTACTGTGCGTTGATGCCTAATTTCCATTGGCAACTTTTAAAATAGCTCCTTCCCTCCCTGCTGGCCCCCCTCCTCCCTCTTTCCTTCCCCCAAGCAAAGTGCCGGGAATCCTCGATACCAATAGTCAATATTTGGTTTGCCTGTCATGTTCCTGGAGCTCCCCTCCATACAAACCTGCGTTTCTCATGCTTTCGCTGCACTACGCTCATACATATTACTTCACATGATGATGGAAACTCGGGGCATCTTAGCAAGTTGCTGAAATCTGAGCTTCTGCTTGTTTTCTCAAGTCTTGGACAAACATAACTTTAGGGAGAGCTGAACATAGGCATAAAGAAAGAGGAGCCTGCATTTTCATCTTCCTTTCATCTCAGTCATTCAGTCAACCATTCAGTGCCCTATTCAACAGAGCTTTTCATTATGCAAAAAAATGCTAATCCTTTTCCGATGCTTTCACACTTGTATAAACCCCCATTCCTTCGACTGAAAAGCAATTATATCAGTTTACCTTTCTGTCAAAAACAGGATTAATATTCCAATACCAGAATCTCCTTTATTTTCCTATCTTTTGCTTTAGGAAACTAGAGATTATTAGTGGAGGTATTCCTTAGAGCAAGAATACATTATTTTAAATATTATTATTTTAGCCAAAACAAGAGGGGGGAGGGGGAGGGAGAGAAAAAACTTCAGTTGCTGCGGAAACTCTTTTCAGTGACAGAACTGACCTTCCCTTTGCAGAGGCCTGAATAGAATGAGCCTCACTCTGGTCTATTAATCAGAAACAAATTATGAAAGAATGTGGCTGGACTGGTTGACACTATCCTGTCTTGGGAGACTCAGTAACAGCCTAGTAACAATGTCCTCTTCATGGGTAATGAACAGCCATGACAAATGGGGCAGAGAAACTATTTATTTGCATATGCAAATTCTCACACAAGGGAAACATGTACAAACAAGTGTCATTGTAAGGTGGATTAGGCAAACAACGCTTTCTTTTTAGGACATTCTGCAGCCCAGAACATTAGTCAGCACAATTAAACCAGTCTCCATGGAGACTAATGAAATTTCACCATGGTATGAGTTAAATTAGATAGCTAGTTATGTGTTTTCACAATCCAACTTGAAATCCATTATTGTTTCAGAACAATACAGCAATTGTGCCTAGCTGATCTTTGCCAGCTCAACAAGCTCCTAAGTTGACAATTTGCATATGTTAATATAATTAAGCACTAATTACATGAAACTTGTACATATTCACATGCACTTTCCCTGGGCGCTTCTCAGTTTGAACCTTGGCCAAGTCTTTAACCCTTTGAATGAATTTGGAGCAGCAAAGCTCTGCCTTCTGGGTACAGCCCCAAGGCAGATGCAGAAAAGCTCTTCATTTATAAACACAAAGCTTAACCTGGCTTCTCATATTTCTACCAACAAGGTTAGAAAATATTTTTGTATGTGTTGAGGTAGGAGAAAGGGGCGGCGGTGGGGGGGAAGCTGGGTCGGAAGTTCTTTAGAGACCCAGCTCTGGTACTCTTTTTGTGTATGAAAACACAAATATTTACCCACCATAACAGGTTACGAACACATGTATTGCCATTGTCACACGTTCTTCAAGACCCGAATTGTCAAAAACTAGACTGGGTTTTACATCAGTGCTCTCAGAACCACAAAAATTGGAATGAGGAGAGGAAAAAAGAGCAAGCAGTAACTAATGAGCTTTACATAAATATATGCAGAGGCAATTAAGCAGTGTTAATTACTATGACAGCAGTTAATTGAATATAATTAGATATTTTAAGCTACTGACTAAGGCATAGTTAAGATTAATTTTATTGAGATTAATTGTAAATAAGAATAGATTAACTCTGTGTTTTGACAGGCATAAAAAGTAGTTCTGCAAATTAACTAGGAGAGCAGAAACTAGCACAAAAATCATATATTATTTTAATGTCACACCTCAGAATCATCTGCTCAATAAACATGACTTTTCAAACCCAAACAGACAGGAATCTTGAAGAAAAACAAACAGCTTGCAGAGATTAAAGAGCCTTTTGTCCTTTTTCATGTGCATTTCTTTTAGCAGACTAAATTAAGCGAGTCTGGTGTACGTTTTTAGGAAGGAACATTTCACACTGAATGGAAAAAATGTTCTATCACATATGAAATTCATGCAGCTGTGCAGAACTTGGTCCAGATGGTCTAAGACTATAAAACAACACTAAATGATAGACAGTAGGGCCTTCCCAAGATTATGTGATAAAGTCACAACCTCATATTTTGACCTAAGTTTTCTGTCATGTATTGTTTCCTTCCAGATCAGATAGCTCCATTTTAATTTTTAACTGATCATGAATATTCAATGGAAACTCTTAATAAACATTGCTGATAAGCATCTGAGCAGAAATCATAAAATATTTACAAAACGCTCCTTAGCTTCATTAAAACAATGCTGAATCCGAAGTGCAGAAAACAGTGCCCTGGCTCTCCCCACAATACTAAGATGTTCACACCACTGAGCTTAAATAGGTAGAAATACCTGGTTTTAAATATGCTTCAAAGAAAACCCAAAACACATTCTACCAGCAGATTAATTTGTGCATGCTGTTTAAGAAAATTAACAACAAGGCTGAAGAATGCTGAACAAATCACTACTAAGAAAGGAGCTTCAACTGATTTTGAAATAAATCAATAGGTGATTAACACAATATTTTTAAAGCAGTAGAATGTATATATATTATATAAACATATATATTATATTTTCAATACCTTTTTAGCTCTTAATCGAACAAGGGCTTTACAACAGTGAGCATGTCCCTATATTGACTATCAACTTCTTTGGAATGCCTTTAGTCTTTTATAACGAAAATCCAAAAACGGTCTGTGAAACAAGGCTACGACAAGCCATTCTGCAGTGAAAGATTTTAAATCATCCAGCCTCTTCTAATAGACTTGAGACTTATTGAGGTAGAAACCATAAAAAATGAAGAAGGGAAATTTAATCCCTGAAATATTGATTTGCACATTAATATCATATAGGCAGAGGGCAATTTGGCTTCATGGAAATGACACATTGTCGACCCTTGGTGAAGTCAGAGCCAATCTAACTGCTGAACATGTCTGAATCTCAAGAGTTATTAAGGGCTTCCCTTCTTGCCTTTATGACTTTTCTTCAGCCTACCAATGCAATCTTAAATGTATTATCTTTAAGAAATAATTGTAAAACCTCAGGGGTTTTCCAGTTAATGGAAGGGAGGCTAAACCACATCAGATTCTGAAATGCAACATTAAACCCTTGCAATCAACAAAACCACCTCAATTCTCATCCATCCAGTGCAGGATCTAATATTGTTATTAGAGATAATCAAATTTCATTGTGTAAATTTAGGCTCATGGTCAGAATGGAAGCAGTAAATTCTGCAATATTAAACAGTGATTTTTCTCGGCCCCCTTTATATGTTCTTTGCTGGTGCACCATCCTCACAAATAAACCTAAACTACTCAAAAATCGAGGAACAAAACCCGTCTCCCTATTCTGAAAGACACATGCAATGCCATTTATCATCTCCACAGCTTTCCTTTAATTTTAACTTGATCTAGCGGATAAGTTTCATTTTAGAGAATAATAAAGCAGTATCACTGCATAAACCAAACAGCAGGTACTATTACTGTGACTTACACAGATGGTTTACCTGACCTTTCTTTGTTCCTTGGGTAGGTTTCACTTTTGCAGATTTACGACTTTTCCCTCTATATTTCATTGACCCTCTATGTTCATTATCATAAAAATGAAAACTATTGAATACATGTTTATGTTGACGAAGTCCAAAAAGCCCACGACTAAAGGATAAAGAGATGTTACAATGCACTGTGTGGATCTCTAGATCGTACACTATAAATATTCAAGCACAGATAGCACGAATAACTGAATAATCCTGGTGAGCCCCAGCTCTGGAGCCAGGTGCAAGAGGTTAAAACAGCTGGCTAGCCATCTTTTATTTTGTGTGCCTTCCTACCGGCAGAAACCGCAAACCCTGAAAACTAGCAGATATTCCCTCAAGGTTGATTGTCTGATTTTTTTCATTTCAACCAGTTTAGTAGGATCCCCCAGTCGAGAAAAGAGAGAAACTCCTTAAATACAGTCAGTTGAATAGGAAGTGGAGCAATGATGATTAAGGTTCTTCACCCCCATACACCCCCCAACCTTCAACCCCCCGTTTATTTCCACAATCTTCTTTGTGCACCTTCCCATCCAAATGTTTGTATTCCATATTTCAAAGAAAAGCACTCCGGATCGTTCTGTCAGTTTTGCCAGTAAATATAAAGTAAAACAAGTGTTGATGGCACTGAGAGTGTTACATACCCAGGCTGTGTTTTTGCATTGCTCTCAATAGAAGCGATCGATGCCCATGTCACAGTCGCGTCCCAATCGCAGCCAAGTCTCTGCCTCAATCTAACCAACAACAGGCAGGGCTGCAAAGGCTTCTCACTACCTCTTCCATCCATCCACCACCAAACTAAAAATATAATGCTACATATGATCTTTTTAAACACTCCACCACCGCTCCTAAGGATCGAGCCACTGCAAATCCAGGGAAAACACAATTGAAAAAAAAAAATACACCATCAAAAAAAAAAAAAAAACCCTCACAGCAACCACCCCAAAAGCACTCAAGCCCTCTCTTTCCACTCTCTTTCTCGACCTCCTCCTGCCAACTACATAATCCTTGATTAAAAACGGAACAAGGCTAATAAAAAGAAAATTAAAAAAAAAAAAAAAAAGAGGAGGACGGAATGGAGCCGAGGAAATGCAACTGTCAGAAAACGGGATGGTCAGACTTCCTGAGTGAACCTGCCTGTGTCTGGCTTAATGTAAATCCACCATCTTCAGCCTGGCAAGTTGTCTTTTGGTTGGGCTCTTTTTTTTTTTTTTTTTTTTTTTTTTTTTTTTTTTTTTTTTTTTGGTGGGGAGGGGGGGTGTTATGTTTGCGATCTCTGCCTTGGTACCTAAGGAGGAAGAGGAGGAGGAGGGTGTGTTATTGAATGGTGGCTAAAGCCTCCTCGGGACGGCGCTGAGGTGAAACAGGCTGAACCCGACTGATGTGCCTCCTCTCTCGGTTGGACCCAGTGCCCTAAGCAGCCGATGAGAGACCCCCGGCCGCCCGGCTCGCAGGTAACAAAAGAAATACCAACCCGTGCATTTTCTGCTGCCGCTGCTGGGGAGGCTGGGGGGGTGGGGGGGGGGGGTGGGAGAAGATGCAGGAAGGGAGGAGTGGAGGGGAACGGCCGTAAGTTGGCATCGGATGGGGGGAAAGTTTATTAGCATTTTTGCAGGAAATTTCATGTAAGGCAAGAGGGGGGAAGCAGGGACGTGTCTGCCATTAGCCGTCGTGATGGGAAGGGATGCACTTGATTCTGGCACAAGCAGTTAGATAGAGCAGGAACCGAACTACTGCCTTCTCGCTGTTTCTGAGATTTTTTTTTTTTTTTTTTTTTTTGGGTTGGTTGGCGGGGTGGGGGGGTGGTGTGCCTTTTTTCTTTTTTTTTTTTTTTTTTTTTAAACACTTTAGTCCTCGGTTTAAAAAAAAAAAAAAATAGACTCCTGTCCCACAAAACAACCGACACCCCCCCTTTCAAAAATCTCAGAAGGGCTGGGCTGAAGGCAGCCCCCGACCCTGCCGGCGAGGAGCCTTTCCTGCGGCGCGGCGCGGCGCGGCACGGCACGGCACGGCACGGCACGGCACGGCACGGCACGGCGGGGATGCCGGGGGCTCCGCCGCTCCCCGGCCAGCGGCCGCCCGCGGGCATCGGCAGCCGCGCATCCCCGCCGCCGGGGCCGCTCCGCTCCGCGCCCTGCCGGGCCGGGCCGGGCCGGGCCGGGCTGTGCAGGGCTGTGCCGGGCCGTGCCGTGCCGGGCCGGGCCGTGCAGGGCTGGGCCGGGCCGGGCCGGGCCGCCTCCCCGCGCCGCGCCGCGCAACTGACAGAGAGGCAGGGCGCGCTCCTAACGGGCTCCTCTTCCTCCTGCTGCCAGAGACGGCAGCCAGCAGCGCGATCCCCTGCGCGCACACGCACACACACACATACACACACACCCGCACGGCCACCCCTGCCTCTGCTCCTGAGAAACCTACCTGCAAAATAAAAGGGGGGGGGGACACACACACACACACGCACACACGGGGGAAACAGCACCCCACACCTTCTCCCGTCCACACGCACGCAGTCAGGGTCCCCACTGCCCTGCTGGCATCCCCCCCCCCCCCCCCCGCCCGAAAGCGAAAGTTTGGGAGGCCGAGGGGGGTGGAGATGAGGAGGAGAAGGAAGGAGGGTGGGAGAGCGGAATGCGCCTTCCAAAAGCACCTCAAAGTTTTGGGGGGACCGAGCTGCGAAAGAAGAGTGCGAGCTCTGAAGGGGCTGGCAAGCGATGACTTCTGACAGCCGTAACGTCTTTCCTAATCTGACAGTATTCCCCCCCTCCCCGAGCTCCCTACAAAAAAAAAAAAAAAAAAAAAAAAAAAAAAAGAGCGAAATAAAAAAGTGGGGGGCGCCCCCCGAACCTCTTGTGGAAACTGAGCAGGGTCCTCCACTGAATCCGAAAGTTACAGCCCGAAAGAGAAAAAAAAAAACCAAACCCACAGCCCCGAACCAAAACAAAAAAAAATACACAAACAAAACGTAACCCCCGGAATAAAAGAGAAAGGGAGAGAGAGAGAAAGAAGGGAGAGAGAAAAAGCAGCCCCTCCTTCCCAAATGAGAGCAAATACTGTACCTAAAAATGGGGAAACAGGCAGAAAAAGGGGGGAGAGAGAGAGAGAGGGGAGAGATACATGGGATCTGGGGATGTGAGTGTGTGTGTGTATGTGAGAGAGAGAGAAAGAGGCACAGGGAGAGGGGGAGAGAGAGAGAGCGCGAGAGCGAAATATCAAAGATTGTGCAAGATCAGCCTGGAAAGATAATCGATACTCGACCTAAATTTAACACAAACTACTCAATAAAAGTTAAAGAAAAAACTTACTTTCCATTTCCCCTCGCAGTTCCTACTGGATCTTCGCCTCTTTTTTTTGTTTTGCTTTATTTACTTAACAGCTGATCACATCCAAGTAAACGAGAGAAGGTTCATTAAAAAAATAATAAAAAAAAATAATCCTCCAACTTTATTGGGTGAAAATAAAAATGATTGAGCAAGAAGTGGGGGGCATGGAGCGGTCCTTTGGGGTCCGGGAGTTGTTAAAGCATGTGCCGACCGCGGTCTCGCTGTTTGGTTGTGAAGGGGTTGGGAAAAGGAGGAAAGGAAATGAAAATCCGATATGTCTTTATTCTGCTAATTATTATCGTTTTAGCCCTGTTTAAAAAAATGGCTGATTAAGTTGAGTGCGCATGTCTTTGTGTGTCTATTCCCGATATGCACTCTGGGAATGAGAGAGAGAGAGAGAGGAGAGAGAGAGGAGAGAGAGGAGAGAGCGAGAGGGAGAGGGAGAGAGAGGGAGAGAGAGAGAGGAGAGGGAGAGGAGAGGGAGAGGTGTAATTAGTGAGGTGATCAACATTCTCCGGGCTGCAAATGACGCGCAGCCCCGGAGCCGGGGAAGCCGGAGCTGCCGCGGCTGCCGGGGGCTCGCCGGGGCTGCGGGAGCCACAGAGCCAGCCCAGAGAAGAAGGGGGAGCAGAAAGGAGCTCGTGGATACAAACACAAGTCTGCAAACTTCATTAGTAACACAGACACACACGCACAGGCACACAAAGTAGATGGCTAGGGAAAATTAAAAAAAAAAAAAAAAAAAAAAAGAAGGGGGGGCGACAGACTTGCTCTTTTAACTGTTCGGGAACTTAAATGAAACCGGTCCAAATTAATTATTCCATCGGGGAGATATTTCTTTCTGTCTGTCTGTCTTTCTCTTCCCTTTTCTCTCTTTTAATGGGGTTTTAATGAAAAATATATGTTTGCGATGGGATAATGAATGTACGACACCTCTGTAAAAGGAAAGGCAATATATCTAAGATAGGGAATAACTGCCCATACAGAGATAAAGATGGATTTATTTACACATGCACACACGCACACATGTGCGCACTCACATCCTACATTGTATTTACACATATGCACATACACTCCGCAGACGCACAGCCACACAAAACATAACATGCTTTATTTGGTGGCCGCCATGTAATTGCTTGGAGAAATCAACAAAGTAAAAAGCAAAGCCTTCCAGAATATACAATATCAACTGTAAACAGCCTTATCAAAATGAAGTAAATACCAGCCCAGGGAAAGTCTCTTTGCATACAATACAGGTTTCATGCATATACATGCCTCGTCTTCCACTTTCCCTACAAGTATTGATATTTTATTAATATTTTATCTACTATATTTTACCAGACACATTTCATTCTTGGGGGGGGGAGGGATTATTATGATGAAAACTAGGGTAAAATGTACAGATGTCATTATAAATCGGAGTCTTCTACAAATATTTTCCTGTGTGGGATTTAAGAAGATTGCTTCTCATTTGAAAATCTAATTATCTTAACCTAATACTGCAGATGTGAATATGACTGACACTTTCATTAAAAGATAATTAACTAAAACTAGGAATAGACATACTTTAAAATACCCCCTACTGAAGATAAAAACATGACTATTCAAAGAGCATCCGAATACACCGCAGGAACACGTGCAGATTTTTGATAATGCTATTCCAGAAATGGGTATACCAGAAATGGTCACTAAGTCACAGTTACATGCAAGAGATATTTACAGTACCGAGGACCCCGTGCAGGTGAACCGTAACCTTAGAGCTGACAAGCCTTTGAAGTTCGTGATTCCTGCGATACACGTCAAAACCTTGTCTTAGGCCTTAAACACCAAAAACCAGCAGGAAGGTTTTATCGCAACCTTCCATTAAAAGCGTGCACACACAACGACAACAAACCAGCAAAAACCTGGATGGCAGAAATATGCACCTCTCTGGGCCCTAAACCTTCTACTCCAGGAGAACATTTTGCAAGTATTGGAACTAACGCTAATAGGAAAATCCCCACCTGATGATGAATTAAGGCTGCCCTTAAGGAAGCGCAGGCCAGTGTCAGGGAACCGAGTTGCTAAAAGCAGATGTTTAGGGTCAGAGTGAAGGTCCTGATAGTTTTGGGGGGGGGGGGAGGAAAGGTCTTCGGAAAGGGGAGGAAAAAAAAAAAGACAAGTAAAAACATCGCCAGCCTGAAAGTACAGCTATTCCAAAAATCGAAGCCTGCCAATAAAGCGGGGAACATAGAAGGAGCCCTAGCCCAATCCAGAGAAACCTTCCTTCAAACTTCAGGAAAGTCTCCAAGACTCGAACTTAAGGAAAAGTCAGGGGCACTTGAGGGTTCGTGAGAGCAACTTTATTCCTTTTTCAGACCTCACCTAACCATTACACCAGCTCATCAATGAAAAAAATGTGAGCATATGCATGCAGATTTCCACAGGCACTGCACCCTGTGAATGAAGGTAATAAGGAAACTAGCGATATTCTGCATCGTTGTTTACAGGGTGGGAAAAAAATGCAAACAAAGAGTGAAAATGAAATCTCTGAAACCCGTTTACAGTTATCAGATTGAGGGAGTATGATGGAAAGAGGGCTTTTAGTCTTAAATTGCAGACGAAACGGGACTCTGAGATAGAAGGATGCATTGTCCATTCAAGTGCATGCCTGAAGGATGGTAACACATTTCCTAAGACTGAAGACAATTAAATACAATGTGATGAAGAAACACCTGAGAACAATACATCTATTTCAAATTCAAGTGAAGAAACACGTATACTTAATGTCACGGAAGAATAAGGAAACGAAGATAATTTAGTTTTAAAGTCGTCCCCCCGCACCTCCCCCACCACCTCCTTTATTCCTAGTGCTTTTTTCCTGGTGAAACATCAATATCATTAATGTCATTAATGTCAAAACACCAAACGTCAGAACAGTCAAGTCATTCTTTTTTGGCTGTAGATTTTTTTCCCTTTCTCTCTTCTTGGAAGGGGATATAGGTTTATGGTGTTCTTAAGTTACAGCTAAAGGAACAAAGGGGGGGGATAGAGGCAGGAATTGCGAGAGGAGAGTCCACATTTTTCAGGGTTTCTTCTGCCACTGTTTACTGTCCTTCCTAACGTTTTAGATCTCCCCTCTCTTTCTTTCTCTCTCTCTCTCTCTCTCTTTTTTCTCTCTCCCTAAAAATAGTAGCTATCGGGGACGGGGAGGGAGGTGTAGGGAAAAAAAAAAAAAAAAAAAAGGCACTACGGGATCTTAACAGTTTAGAAGAAACCCGGGGATCGCCACGTAGCTAGGAAAAATCGGAGAAGGTTAATTCCGGCAGGCAGCGGCAGCAGCAGGTTTGTGGGATGTGATAAGAGCGGAGCGCGGCGCGGGCTGGGGGAGGCAGGCGAGGAGGACCCGGGGCCGGCGCGGCTGCGGGGCGGCTGCGGGGCGGCTGCGGGGCGGCGGGCGGGCTCCCCGGCGGCGCGGCCCGGCCCGGCCCGGCCCGGCTCCCGCTCTCCCTCTCTCCTCCCTCTCTCGCTCAGCTGATCGCCCCCGAAGACTCTCGCCTAACCGCTCAGCTCCTCTCCTCTGGTCTCGGTGGACCCCCCGCCCACCTCTTCCGAACTTCTCCTGCAAGGCACCGTTACACATTTTGGGATTTTTTTCGAGCCTCCTGTTGAAACCACAAAAAGCTCTTGACAGTGACGTTGCATTTCAAAGAGAAGGGGGGGGGGGGCGAATAAAAAAAAGCCCTCAGCCTTTTCTGTCCTCCACCACCTCCAGCCTCAGCCCCAAGGAAAACTTATTGGCCTGGGCGAGACGGAGCCGGTGGGGACCAGAGCCCGAGACTGACCATTCTTTAATAGACAAAGAAATCCTAACCCAAACCGGGCTCCGTTACACCACATCTCTCCGCCAAGCTCATTTCACTCCCTAAATCTGCGCTGTGGACACACAGGGGCACGAGGATCTGCATAATTACAGCCGCAGCCGCTCCCCTTTTTAATAAACCGACATAATTCCCTAATAAACGTCCCCTTCCCCCACCTTGTCCTCTCCCCAGACCCCAACCCAAGGGAAAGGGGATCCGTGTCTTTTTACTGCGTTCCTTAAGTCTATAGATGAGCTCAGTTTGAAACGAGGTATTACAAGATTTCAGTGTTACAGACCCTTTATCTGAGCCACAGACACTTTCAGATCCCCAGCCCCCACCTCCTCTCCTTTTTGTTGTCTCTTCTCCTCCCGGGGGCTATTTGACAAAGGCAGTGTGTTAACTAACATTTTTGTTTAACTCAGCAACTTCTTTTCAAAACATACTTAAACCTGATAGCAATCTCTTGTACTTTTTTTTTTTTTTCCCCTCCGAGATGAAATTGACTGTGAACCCAAAACGTTTGGCTATTATTAATTATTTCTTTCTTTGCAGGTATCACGTATACAAATCTATTGTTAATTTACAACGCCCCCCACCCCCCATCAAACACATTCCAGTACACACTAAAAAGGGCTGGGGGGGGGGGGGAGAGGGGGGAGGGAAAGAAAACAAAAATCCCCCATTTGATTCCTGGAAAGTTTTGTTCAAAAAAAAAGAAATAAAACAACAATAACATTGCATTTCAATTCTGCCCTCACTGCCCCGGATCTGGCATTCACCTACTAAAAGTGCGTCTAACGAGCAGTGACCTAAGAGAAAAATCACAGCCGAATAGTATAGACATCTCGCTGAGATTTTGAGCTAAATAGTGTCGTTCCCGATTGGTTTTTTGTTGTTGTTGTTGTTATTTTGGCTGGAGCCGCACAAAAACGCGCACCCGGACGTTACTATAAATAAAAGCCTTCCAGGTCTAAGTCTGCTGCCGGCGTTTCCTCCGGAGCCTTAACAGCCCTTTTTCAGCTCCTTTCTTGGGCAGATCGCGGGGATTAAATGCCCTGAACCTGAGCTCCTGGCCTTGGATGGGAAGGGAAAGAAAAAGGGAGAGGGAGAGAGAGAAAGGAGAGGGTGAAGGAGCCAGGCGCCCTCTGGGCTTTCAGAGGTCAGCGCTTTGACAGTGCTCTGACCTCCCTCCCCTCCCGGCAACCACCCCAGTGTTTATAAACAAAAACAGTCAGGACTAGCCCCAAACAATAGCAATTCACCAACTTCACAGGCACTTCACTAGCTCTTATGCAAATCAAGGAAAACGACCGCTTACCACCGCTCCCCCCCCCCCCCATCCCCTCCAGAAAGCCCAAGAGCATATTTCCAGCAGTGATATATCCAAGGGAAAAATTTTACATTCTATCCTGGAAAAGGACAAAAAGCGACTTCAGAAATAAAACGGTTCTGCTAGAAAGACAGACAAAAAGGGAGAAAAAGCCAATAAAACTACCGATCTTACTGCAGAAAGAGGAAAGTTATGAAATATTTATACCTAAATCCAACAATCCACACTGCCAATAAACCAGGAATCTTTGTTGTGTAGACAATATGCTAAACTACCTCTGCGACAAACAGCGATTATAAAGCAACCAGGAAAAGTTATTTTCGCCCAAGGAGCCAAGTTTTCAAAGAAAACGTGTGGATTTTACAGCTAAATAAAAGCCACCACCTCTGTGTTATCCGTAAAAACTACACATAAATTAAAAGCACCGTTAAAAGAAAAAAACCTTCCAGCAAGCAAGCAGCACATCTGATCTGACTTACAAAAAAGTATAATTAAAACCATCTTTAATTACAAAAAGCAGCAAGCGAAAACTAAATGAATCAATGCTTTCTCCCCAAAATGTTGTCCGCCAAGGTATAGAAATGATAGTTCTATAGTCCTGCATTAAAGCGTAACTGAAACTCCACAGTTCAGGAATTGATTACGCGATAAGGAAAAAAAAAACCCTGTAAAAGAAAAAAAAAAAGGTCCTAATGATTTTCAAACTTTTGTTTAAAAATGATGAAGATCAGAAAAGGTTGGAGGAAAAGTTAAAGGAAATATACCTCAAGAGAAAAAAGACCATCTCCTTTTCTTCTTTGTCTATCAGTCTCCAGTTAAAGCATATGGAAAATGTTTTCAAAATGCCTAGATTTGGCACATTGTCATTGCAAAGAGAGGAGCGCAGTGATGCTGTTATAGAAAATGGGAAATAAATTCAGGATTGGGTGCTGCCTCCTTCAATGCGGATTTATCTAAGTTTAATTTAATATTCCGCAATCACTGTATGATCGCATATAATTCACCAAGATTTTTAAGGGCTTTGCCTAAATATGTTGACCACAGGCACAAAGTAATTTAATCAGATTATTTCCTTCTTTTATTTGTGTTTATTTTTCTCATTAGAAACACTTTAAATTGCAATTGTAAATAATAGAAATGATGGAATATTAGGTTTGGGGTGAACAAACGCTCAGAGAAGGCATTAGCTTTATTAAAATCATTCTGAACGTAAAATCAAAAAGCACAAAATGGTTGTTTGTAAAACACTAAACCTTTAATCGATTTATTGGCATTCCGATCGATTAGATAAACGGAAATCTATAGTAAACATAAAAGCATTTAAAATATTTTTCTCTCATTTATAAACAAAACTTTTCTTTTCAGTAGAAAAAAATGATTATCAAACGACTAACAGGAAATTCTTCAGATATCAAATTACGATAATAAAATTATTTCCACATGGAAAGGGATAATGACAATGATGATAGTAATTATAATAATGAATAATTCAACAGCCCTTTGACATATATGGAAGAGCCTGGTTCAAAAACAGCTTTTGAAGGGGGCTACTTTTAGGGGATTTTTCAAATAAAATTGCATTTTGAGGCTGAAATGCTTAGATCAAGTGACAGTTTAGGTGCAAGTGCGAAAGTTGCTTTATTTTTTTCCTGCATTTTTCAGGCGGGAGCGTTCACTTTGACATCGCCCTTCAAATTAAGTTACCACTTATTAGCAGAAAATAAGTATGTGAATTTATAAGCTACCCCTGAAATTGTGGGGGAAAAAATTGTGTCTTCCTTCCAAGGCGGTGGGGATGGAGACCCTTTACCTTATAATTTAAGCGATTTGCTTAGCTCGCGGTGTACCTTCCAGATTACAGAAAAATTCTGCAAGCAATAATGTATTGGACCGTTTAAGTGAAAGAACACAAATTATTTAGGGGTGGAGGGTAGGTAACTGCAAGCCGGAGAAATGCAGCAATCGGAGCTTGTGGCATTCTGGCTGCGCGAAGAGGAAGTGTTGCTGTAACGGGTATTATGTTTATTTGATAAAGAAAATCAATGAAAGTGGCTGTAAAGTAGTTAGCGAGGCGTGTGTTTGGGACTCGGGTTGAATAGTGACTCCAGCGGGCTGGTCGATGAGCTCTAAGAGCTCTGGAAATCTAACCTAACCCTCAGAGTGAGCTCTCTCTCACTCAGTGCTGCACCTTCCCTAGGCTGGGAGACTTCAGTCCTTGTCTCCTCCCTCTGTCTCCTTCCTTCTCTCCCCACATCCCTCCCTCTGTCCCTCCTTCCCTCTCTCCTTCTAGTTTTCCGCTCCTGCCTTCCTTCTTCCCATCCGCTCCAACCGTTCCCTCTGCCAGGTTTATTTGCTCCCCCTAATCTCTCCCATTCTCTTTCTCTCTCACTTGCATTCTCCCTTCCCATCTCTGCCGTAGCTTTTTCCTCCCTATCCAGCTGCTCCGCTAAGTTTTCCTGTACTCCTGGAGCCTTCCTCCTCCTCTAATTCTCTTCCTCTCCTCTCAGGTCTCTGTATTCCTCAATTTTCTTCCAGCCTTTTTCCTATCTGCCTTCACCAGCCGAATTTATCTCTTATTTTGGATTGGTTCCTCCGGACATGTGCTATATTAGTAATTATCCCTACTCGTTTCCCTTTCACACACCCATGACGGAGAGATGAGCGCACCACTCTCTTTCCTCAGTTGGGATATTTTAAACATTGGCTAATCTTCAGCGGTGCTTTATTTTAAAACTTCTGCAGCTATTTCCCCCTTTTCTCCCGCTAATCTTCATTCCCTCTAATTTACAACAGAAATGTTTCTCCTCCTCCTTTTCATTTCCTACTTTACAATTTCCTTTGGGGTTTCTAAATAGTAGTATGTCCTTTGCATTTCCCTGCCCCCATGTCTTTCGCTGTTTCTCTCCAGCTATTTTATTTACCCGGTTGCTAGAGGAATATTTCTTCCCTTAACAAGTTTATCTCCCTGTCTTTCAGCCCCAGCCTATAAAAAAGAAAGAGAAAAAAAGAGAGAGAGAAAAAAAGTTGAGCTTGTGGCTCTTTTCTGCGAAGTAACTTGGTTTCAAACTTCTGGTTTGGATTATGTGTCATTATCTATTTTCCCTTATCGCATCCCCCGTTGCCCTCCCCACCCCCCTTCGCTAATAACATCTTTAGTGTGGTCAATGTTAAATATGGCAGATCTCTGAAAAATGCTTCCTCTCCAGCTCTCTGCTGGAATTCATTACCGGCCCCGCTCTCCCCACCCCGCGGTGCCTGCGGGGCCCGGTGCGCGGAGCCCCGCGGAACCCCCGCCCCGCCGCTGCAGCCCCTGCGGCCGCGGGGATGCGCCGCGGCCGCTTCCCGCTGCCGCTCCCCCCCCGCCCCGCCCGCCCTCCCTCCCGCAGCCCCCCGCAGCCTCCCGCAGCCGCCGGCAGCGCCCCCGAGCCGCGGAGCCGGCGCTATGGCAGCCCCGGCAGCCCCGCGGGGACCGGCCGCCCGGCGCGGGGGAGCGGGGACGGCCCCGGGGCAGGCGGCCCGCGGCGGGGGCGGCGGGCGGAGGCGGGGGGGGGGGGCGGTGTCCCGTCCCCTCCGCGGGCCCGGCAGGTGCGAGGGCTCCGCGCCGGGAGAAGCGCGCCCCGCGCAGCTCCGCGCCGACGGGCGCAAAGTCCCACCCGTGCTGCGTGACCTCCGCTGGCGTGGGCAGCGTCCCCGCCGCGGGGGGAGGTCAGCCTGCCCAGCTGGGCTACCTGCCCTCGTTTGTCTGGGGGGCAGAAGGTGGGGTTCGGGGTCTGGGTCTTCTTCCTCCCTCCTCCCTCTTTTTTTCCCGTTCTTTCTTTTTTTTGGCCTTTTTTCCTGACTGTGCCCTGATTGTCTGGAGTGGGATCTAGATGAGGGATCCCCCCTGGCGAAGTCACTCATGTGCTACTGGCTGTGACACATGCTATGTGTGTCGCCTTTGTATGGTCCTGGTTGGGCCACATGCACTTAGCCTGCAGTTTATTGCAGGATTTGCTTTTTGTGTGTGTAGTGAGTGCTGGAATAAAAAAGCATTTCAAAGGGTACCACTAGAGTTGACGTTTCAGGCCTGCTCTGGGTTTTACATAAACCTTAACCTGAGGAAATGATTGTTCCAGGTTAAATGGCCCTACCCTGTCCTTTGTTTCTTTATTTGGGTTCTTCTGTGTTGTTCTTCTGACAATTCTTTTTAAGGAGCTGGAGGAAGACATCGAATTTATTAATTTCATCCATATTGACCGAAACATTTTCACTGTTTTACATATGGCTGGAGTTATGTTTAGACTTACTTTTTCTCTGTAGGTTACACACACGAAGTGAACAGAATGGGCCCGATCCCACCAGCCCCTTCTCGAGTGAGTAAACGTAGATCTGGCCCATTGTCAGAAACTCTCGCTACTGTCAGGACCTCCGTTTGGTGTGAAGTCTGATAAAATGGCTTTACCTGTTCCAGGCACCTCTAAGGCTACCCAGAACAAATGTTGTCACCTAGCTCATGTAATTCTGGTTTGCTAAAAGCATGCTATGTGTTTTTTGACCTAAGCCTCTAATACCTATAACTTTCTGCTTTGCTTAAATGTGCTTCAGGGAGGAATGATAGCTTTTACTTTAAACGTTTTGCAGTACCGACACAGGCACAAATGGAAATGAATATTTCAGATAGTTTCAGACAAAATACAATCCACAAACAAGACAAACAATGTCATCCAGAAGTCTTATTAACTAAAACCCAGTGTAGGAGTGTACATTTTCCAAATATTTGCCCAGGAACTTAGACTGTTAAATTCTGTCAATATCTCCATCACCCCTGAAATTATTGCTCACCTATATCCACAGTGACCCCAAATTGTCAGAGAGAAAGCCTGCCAGTTGTAAATCCACACGGGGCTACAACAGGATTGCAATTTATTATAAAGCAGAAATGTTACTGAAGGGAAAATTGGTGCCTATTCCCAAGTCCACACCTGAAAGGAACACACTTTCCAGAAATAAAGATCTTACAGAGGGTTGTTTAGCATTCCTTGTGAGATAGCATCATCATATTAAGTAGATTATATTTACCCTGAATTCTTTTTAACCCACTAGGAATGCTTTTCTAAAAAAATTGTTTAAAAATAAAAGGGACTACTGAAATTCAACACCACCTTGAAAAAATTAAAATATATACTTATGTTGCAGACCTTATGCATTACAGAACATTACAGAATAGTCAGGATAGAGATATACTTTTTCCTTCTTTCTCCGGAATGATCTAGCTTGGAATAATATTCTTGCTTCCCTCTGAAATTATTTTAATGAGTGCAGAAATATTTTTTACATATTTTAAAAGAGGAAATGAAGGAATGTTATAAAACTAAATTCAAAAGTATGTTTTAATACTCTGAAAGACAAATATGGAATATATGTGTTTCAGGGGAGATCTTGTATATGATGTGGAAAGGGCTTATTTTTAAAAAGCGTGTATGCACATTCCTTCAGACGACAGTGTGCACACTGTAGTTAGAGTCATAGGATTTTTGATGTTTTGGTCTACTTATTTTTAACAGAAAATGATTGTAATGTAGCACATGCATAAGCAAATTCAAAGAGCATCTGAAATTTATTCATAAAGATAAAACCAATTAAAAAATCTGAAATGTTATTGACTTTGAAGAAGTGTTTGTAAAACACCTAATTCTAAAAAGATGATCACATGATTTTTTAATATTTATTACCCAAATAAACTTGAGAACCTAAAAAGATGCTAACCTGCGTACACAATGTGGAAAACTTTCCCCTTTCAGTTAATTTCTGGTGTCGGTAATAATAATCAACACAGGAAATGTAGTCCACTCTTTTGTCCTTAAACTCCTTTAAAATTATCTCTTCACAGAGACATCCTCAGAAATTAGAAGCACCCTAAGAATCAGGATTTCCACCAAATAATTATTTTAAAACTGAATATATGTGCCATTTTGCCTTCTTTTTCAGTAGATAGTTGTGAGTACTGATTGATAAGGTAATTGTCAGTAAAAAGAAGGAAATAAAAACTAAAACTAAAACGTGCTGTAAGGCAACGAATAGATATTTTTACATTTATGCTAAAACATTTGGATTTTCTTTTAATAGGAAGCCTTCATAAATTATTAAATTACACCTGATCCAGTTAATAATGAAGTTAACTACTAGCAGGTAAAATGCTGTTTTCTGTGTAAGATTTATACTTTAGCTCCACAGATGCTTCATATCCTCATTCCACGTTTCTTTTGCTAATATAACATTATTCAAACTTTTATTTGGGGGACTATCGTAATAAGTAAAACATATGTGTGTGAGTGTGTATGCATAAACACACAGAAACAATTGATCTGTCCCTTTTCCACACAAACGTATTTGTGCGTAGCTATATATTTAGAGGCATACAAAGGTCTGCTCAGTTTTTGGTTTTGGCACAGTAATTAAGGTAGCAGGATTCAGATACGGTTTAATGCTGAACTTTCAAAATTTAGCATTAGAGTTCCTGGTTCATCTACAACAGGATGGATACTGTGTTTATGGAGTTCATTCTTGACCTTACCTGAGTAAGTACTTTAAGTTAAAGTATGAGATGCACCTAGAGGGGTAATACATTGAGTTTAATAGGAAGACAGTTAATAACCTTTTTTCATCCTCATGCACTATCAATCATGGCTGTCACCAGTCTGCTGAATCAAAGCAAAAGTGTTCTTCACAGATGACTGATTAGAAACGCAAAATCACAAGATCCATCTTCATGGTCACTTTTATTATAGTCATTTTTAAACTGACAGCAACCTGCTCAGTTTCAGCAGACTGGGCATCACAAATAGTGTCACTCAGTGCAGCTAAGCATGAGAAGATGTTGGCTGGATTATACTTAAAAATAATTAGGCCCAAAGCCTTTTGTGGAAGCAAGAAAAAGGATTTTCTTGGTTCCAGCCCATCTTTTCAACACCAGCAGTAGCCTACGTTTTTACAGTAGGTTACAATTGGAAAATATTTTCATTCTTCCACTTCTAGTGAATTAATCAGTTTTAGGTGGCCCTTGGATACTTTTTAAAAACAATACCTTTGCTGGTAATGCGAGCAGTCAGTTTTGATAGAACCACTCTTAAGCACAGCCTTAATGTTACATGCTGCTATTTGTATAGTGCAGTGATGAACTGTTGGTTTCCAGCCTTCTGAGGAACATTGCAGAAGCTAATTGCCTTGTTAACTAGATTTGTTTCAATAACATCATCTCCTGTTCAAATAAACTAGCGAACAGTTCAACAGTTTAAGGTTATTTATAAACTAAATAGGATCCAGCAAATTTAAAATCAAAATGGTATAGGCGAGAGGTAGAGGGAGAAAGAGGGAGAGAGGGAGCACTGACACTGCAAGTTGTTCTCTGTTCCGGTGTGTTTCCAAAATGCAGTGAAATCGAATATAAGAAAAGGTGTTCAGTAATGTTGAAAAATGAAAGGGTCTTTTTTTAGGAATATGGTAAATATTGAATTTACATTGTGGCTTATGGTCTTTAAGCTTTGTACATACTAAGATAAATTGTGTAAATTGCTATTGACTCCAAAGGGTGTTTTTCGTGTGTGAAAACTGTAGGATTGGTTCCTCAGTGTAAATAAAAGCCTTTCCCTCTACTTAATGCTGCTTAACATGGGTAAGAAAATAATAGATTCTGATTTGGAATTTTGATTCAAGGACTGATGGAGTGAGAAGACAGCTAAGACTAATTTTTAAATTAGGTGGAAGCTAAATAGGCCTCCCTCAAAACTCTTCAAAATCTTTTCCCCTTTTTAAAATTCAAATTCCACTTCATCTTGTGAACACAAAATAACATATTACACCAGCTGAGCATAATTTTAGAATTATCTTTAGAATTCCAGAGAAATGGTGCATCTGGTTTGCCACTTAACTTTAAACCCCAAAAGGTAGTCTTATTAGTAAGCCTGATTTGTGGGGCTGTGATTCCTTTAATATGGCTCAAAGGACTTTAAGCAGCGTATGTCTAAAACTTCCCTTTAAAACACACTTGCTAACTACAAGTGACTTCAGTGGGCTGCAGTATCAGAATTTCTTGCAGTATCCTTTGTAGTGCCCCTTCCCATCCTCCTCTCTCAAACTGGAGGGCAGGACTTTGGTCAAGTAGGGCTCTTCCAAAAGGCAACGCTGTTCATTTCCACCCGCAGACAGGCTACACACATGTACACGCACGCCCCGCACCCTCGCCGCCCATACCGCCCCACACCCTCCCCCACCCTCTTCACTCACTCACTCAGTGGTGATGAAATGAGATATATACAAACATGCAAACAAACTCTGTCATAGACGCACAAAAGCATGCTACATACATGTTTTAAAACTCTACAATATGAATTGGTACACAACCACCGGATAGTTAAGCTGACATATTTATCCCAAGCTAGTCATGGAAGGAGAATATTTTTTTTTAAAGTATCTTTAATAGTTTTATAATATTTCCAAGTACTGCATAAACAATGGTGAGACTGAGAAAGCAGGAAGCAAAGTAGGCAGTTTTATGTCCAGTCGAGGTTCACGTGCTCTGCAAAGAGTTTGATTTTTTTTCCTACTTAATGCTTATCTTAAGGATATAATTAGCATTTGATAATATGGTCCCATGTAGAGACTCCATGTTTGTAAAAGTGATTTTAACATGCATCTCTATTTTCTGATGAAAAATTGATAGACTAATGCTGACTGACATCTGTCTAAAAATCAAAGAGGCTAAGTATGTCTGAATTCAGATTTATGAGCATTAATCAAAAGCTAATCAAGCAGAGAAACTAACAATGTCTACTGATAAATAACACACTCATATTTTAATAATGATGCTTTTGGGGGGAAGACAATGTTATTTAATTAATATTTTTTTTTCCCATTAGGTATTTTTAATACCATATTCTTAACATAAATAGCTAGGGAAACTTGACTGTAAATTATTCATGTGTGCTTTTGTGTGTAGTAAGGACCTATTTTAAAGAAATCCTGAGATCTGAAAGTAAAAATATCTGCATTAAAGAAACAAAGCAATACTTTTGTTTGGGCTACACATACTTCCAAGTTTCAGGCAGAAAAGTTGTCCTTTCTCCTAAATATTAAATAATACTAATCTACTTCCTTGGGTTCTTTTCAAGCCCAGTTACCATTTTAAGACAGTATGGAAAAGGTGATCAGTACAGCTTAACTTAAGCACACAGTAAATCCATGTATCTCTAATAATGAGCATAAACAGGATGAGCAATGGTAAGAAATTTTGTGGGTTTTTTTTCCTGTCACAATGCAAGCAGACACAGGTAATAATCATTAAAGATATTTTTAATTCCTTAAGAAAACAGCTACATCAGCCTGACTTTGTAAACTTTTAGAATGCGTGTAATGTTTTACTGTACATGCTATATCTTCCCCAAAATGCTGTAATGCTCATTGTGTGCTTATTTACTACATCACTACACTTGTTTATCCAGAATATTTATTACATATTAGTATGTAACACAGAGTTAACTTTAAAAGACCAGGATTTTTAGAAATAAACTTCAAATTAACTATACTTCCAGCTACAATTCTATTGATCAATCCTTACAAGACATGGCTGAATTAAGTGCTAACATACTATCTGTTCATACTATCTTTTCACAGGAAATGTCACAGTAAAACTATTATAACTTATTTAAGTACTGAATGCATATAAACATTTTGTAAGATTTCCCAAGATGTAATTTATACCATAAATAAGTAAAAAAATTTGCATCTACTTTAGTAATTACTGATGTAATTGGAAGAGAATAATAGTTAATGGGTAGGTACATGCACAGAAGACAGCAGCTGAAGGCAGCTGAAGGACAGCATAACTTTTATTTTAAATAACCAGATCTACCCAAGTAAATAGACCAAACAGTAACTGGAAGATTTCTCTGTCCAAGTGCACTTATCCTAAATATGTTTAGACCCATGGAAAATAGCCCTCAAATCCTTCAAGAGCAAACACAGAGTGACAGACACTAGGAATTCCCATACCACACCTGCCTTTTTTGCTGCCTGAATATGCAGCTATTTCTGTCTGCACTGCTTTTTTTTTTTTCCCTTTGGTTTCTGAAATGTTCCTTGTAGAAGCTTAGAGAAGGGAAAAGGGTCTTCTATGAGCGTCAGGTTGCGACAAATGTGTGTATGTGAGTGAGAGAGAGAGAGTGTGTGTGTGTGTGCATACGAAGATGTATTAGGAAGGCTAGACTGGTCATCTTTCAGCATCTTTTTCCTACCTGGGGTTCAGAACCTCAGCTACCACTCAATGAGCTTTAAAGGGAAAAGAGCAGGGAGCAGAGGTCATGCAAAATGCTTCCATTTTTATATTCAAATTAGCAATAATTCAAATAAAGCCTATTGCCTGATATCAATATTCTCAGTGGCTAACTAGTTACATAATTTTTACCTTCTCTCAAAAGCATTTAGATGTGTATCGGTAAGTCCAGACGACTGCTCATCAGGACTTTAAAAGGATTCTGCATTTTTCCTTTTGCATTTACTAAAATATCGATCATGTATTATAAAGCGGGGATTTCTGTTTTGTTGTCTTTCTTTTTTTTTTTTTTTTTTGTCTTTATACTCCCAGACCTCTTTTTTTTTTGCCTCCTGCAAAAGATAATATCCATGAATCCTTGCAAGGTGTCTATGCATTCTTGCTTTGTAAAAACAACACGTTACAGGAAAGGTGTAAGTATTTCTTTGCCAAATACAGCAAAACCAAGTATTTTTCTTCCAAAAATTAGGAACAACACCTATTTTTATCCTGCTGCCGAAGGATGCACATGGAAATTGTAGTATAAACATCACGGATATACTAAATACACTAAAACATGTGAGTCTAATATAGACTGAAAACACAGAAGAGCTATCTTATTTCTCAAGTAACAGATTGAGGGATAAGCACATATACTTTGTTTTTCTTCTATCTTTTAGATGTAGTCTAAATCATAGTTTAGATTGTATTCTGGTAGGCTAAAAGGAAAAGATTATTTCCATATAAATGTCCAACTAGGGTTTTAGAGCCCTGCTGTGGAATGCAAAAGGGGGAAAAAAATTCCCCCAATTTCCTTGTCGTGATGATAAAAGAATAGTTTAGGTGCTACAGTAAGGGTTTTTTTTTTTAATATTTGATCTTTCTTTGTAGTTTTTATTCTAACTTAACTGTATTTAGGCCCTGTTTTCATCTTTATAAAGCACTAGGTTTTCCTTCTTTGTAAGCTAGTCTCCAATAGTGCATCTTAGTTTAATTCATTTTTAGCAAAAGAAACACCCAGGTTCAATCTGGAGACCTCCTTCCAACATAATTTAGCTAGACCTTTTCTTAGTAAAGGTTTTCTGGTTTTCATTTTCACTTCATATTCTCAAATAAAAGATCCTTTGTTGTCTACCATTTGATTGGACTTAATGAAAAACACTCCATTTTAACTTAACAGTATTTCCTTTTGAATTTATTATATTTAAGGACACTGTCAAAATCAAGCATTTAATCTCAGGTTTTTATACTTAAAATTATATTACTATCATATGGTTCAATGAGGTGATGTAAAAAGTATATTGAATAGATTTCAAAAAGAAAAGTGAAAAACTAGCCTCATTTTAATATGAAACTAAATACTATGGCTAATGTGCAGATTGGGTATGGTAGTTGACTTTAAAGACTAACATGTGACAGGGTGCCAACAGCTGAATTGTGCAGTATTGACTAAATGAGGTTCACTGATTTGTATTGAGGCTAATATCTTCTTTAAACAATTCCGTGTAAATTGTGCGTATAAAGTCATTGGAAGCTATTTCTCAGGACAGCCTCGCTGGCTAGCTACCTGCTGGAGTGAGGAAGATAATCAATAGAAAGAAATAGAGCTGAGCATGAGACTAGGAAGCTTCAGAGCAGTTAGTGCTGATAAAAGTAGATGATGTCAATATTTGGGAATAACACAACTCTAGGATAACAGACAAAAGAGGAGTGCATATGTTGTAGAGTATTCAAACAGGGGCAGAATTAATGCATAAGTGGCAGATGTTGCCCCAGGCTGCAAAAGACATTATTTATTCCAGGTATTGTTAAATTCCTAGTGAAACACCACTGCTCAATATAGTATATTAAAATTGTATCTAGCAATGAGAGAGTCAGAATACTTTTTACATGAGTAGAAATTCTTAGATATAAAGAAGCTGATGCACTCTACTGATACAGAGCATTTTCCACACATCTCCTTGACCTCGTAAGAAAGAGCCTCTGTCAGAAATGAATACTGCAAAAACAGTGCTCAGTGCTCTCTAGTTAAGTGAATATTCAGACCTAATATTTAAAATATTAACAAAACCAAAAGAGAACGGCATATTTAGGCAGAAATAAATTCTTTACAAGTAAAGGTGTAGACATCCTTGAGTCCACCCTCTTCCCCCCTTTTTTGTGTTTAAATATTATTGGAACAAAAAATTCCCAATGCTCATTCAGAATTATAATATGGTAAATGCTTTTAGCCACAGTGTCCTTATTGGTAGTGAAGTATCGGTATATTTTCGCTAATTTAATAGTAGAAATCAGTTTTCCTTTTGCTGTCAGGTGCTGAATTTTTGTTCTTCTATGCCTATCTTTCTGTTGATGTATTATGACATAGTCTGTCAACATGAACAGATATGTGAAAAGGAGATTGGGTGACTGAGACATGCAACCTGAATATGGCTCCTCTCGAATTTTAAGCATATTATCATGTTTGGATACAGTCAGTAGAAATGTAGGATTTTTTTTTTCTCTAAAGAAAGCTATTATTTTGATGTAATTTAAGCAAAAGCAAAACAGGTGGACTATGACAAGGTCCTAAAAGCAGAATGAATGAGGTAACTCCAAAACATACACATGAGAGCTTAAAAAGCTTTCACGTCTAAGTTAATAGCCCTTTAAAACTAGCATTTGCAAAGCGCAAAAGTTTTTGTGTAAAAAGAACCAATCCAGGCTTATCTGATTATTAAATATTGCTATCGTTTTCTTAAAAATTAAATAATTCCACAAGCTTTACATGGTTTTGTTGTCACAGATGTTTTTATTGTTTGGTGTTAGATATCTGGATTACATCAAGTAGGTGATTACTATGTCAGCTAAAAAGGTCAAGTTCCATACTTTTTATTTCAAACCGTCATAAAGAAACCTTTCTATAATGACACACATGTCTATACTGTAGATCTCTCCATACTCACTTTAAAAAAAGCTTCTATCTGACACATGGCTTAACAAGAAAGACTTTCATAATTTGGTAGTTAATACATTGTCAATATTCATGCATAAGAGAAATACCTGTGTACTGAAATAATTAACTTTTCCACAGCACATTTCTTATTAAAATATCAGATTTAATCACTAAATATGCAATGTATAGCACTAAAAGTTGTTGTTATTAGAATGATGTGCAATAGAAGCCTTCTTATAAATTTTTTTTCAGGTTGCTGTTCTTTAGTTGTCATACGTGCCATCATTCCATCTTAAAATTACAGGAATATATAAGATTCCTGTTTAATACTTAGCTCTAAAGAAATCTTCATTTCAAATAAAGCATGCATTTTGGTTTGGGATATAGTCAAAAAATCTTTAAAGATATATACATCAACAAATTTGTTAATCTTGTGCCACTTTTAGCATTTGTCACACATATAGACCAGGAAATTGGCTCCATCTCATTCTAGCTCTGTGTTGAATTAAAAACCTCTACTGCAAAGAGGAGCATGATGTGGGGAAAGAATAAATTTAGTTCTTTCTTTAGTAATGCACATATATTTCCATACATTTCACATCCTAAGGGAGCTTGTGAACGCATTCAATAAATACAAAACTGTAATTCCAGGAAAAGGGAATTTTTATATTACAAATTTCACATAGTACTTTATTCTTAAAAGATCTGAAATTATAAATGTCATTATGTTTTTATTCTTTTACAAAATACAGGATATAGAAAAAAAATGAAGGCATTGAATTTTAGGGTCATCGGTATTTCTGATTCTATTAGATGGTTTAGAACAAAAAAAATATATTCAACAATGGCACCTGAAAATTAAGAAAATATTAACTATGTCCAGCCAAACTAGTTCTACCTTACATATCCCAAAATCAAAATCATAAATGTAAGCATTTATATGGAACGATTGCCTATCTTCGCCTTATATATTAAGGTCAGCGAAAAGAGCAGTTTATGGATAAAGGGCCATAATAAAGGGGTAGCCTTTAAACATGATTAGTTGGTGTCTATTAAAGATGTGTTAAAATGAAATATATACTGCAGGTGAAGGAAATTACTAACTCCTACTAGGATGATAGACTTGCTATATGTGTATTTCACTATACCTTTAAAATATTTGTGAATTTGACTGCATTCTGAGGAGACAGAGCAATGCGGTAGATTTATGAGGGTCTGACGGAAACAGGGCTAGGAAAGATTATGGCATACTTGTTTAGAAAAACTGAGAACTGAAGGTTCCTGATTTACACTGACATCTATCTAGATGAAACTATAGTTTGCAAATTGCCTAGAGGAGCTATCTTTTATTAAGTGTTTGATGGGTACAGAAATGTACATATCTATTTCAAAACAGTCTAGGAATACTGATGCTATATTTGCAGATACAATTTTAACATTTTTAGATTTTCTTAAATCTTTTCATTTTTATGGTCACCTCACCCAACCCTGTTCTGAACGCCTGTGCCTACTGAACAAGCCGTATGGTTAGAGAATTTTTGTTGCATTATTTTGAATTCTTGGGGTAGCAGTATGCTGAAATGGTCTCTGCACTGCAGGACTAGGAGAGATCAAACTGTAGCTTAGGCACTTTTTACCTTTTTCAATAGACTACCAACATATTTGAGACATTCTATGTCTTCACAGTTACAAAAGGGAAAGAGGGTGTTACAATTTCCAACTTTCACAATTAATGCATTTCCAAAGGCTATCAACTTTGATACTATGTTGTGATGCCATTACGTAAGTTTACTTTTAAATTAGACAAGCAGTAACAGATAAGGCATGCAGTTTTACCAACCACTGTAAGATTTCTTGCAAAAAAAACCCTGAAAGACTGGTAGGTTCCCTACTCAGGTCAACTTTGCTTGTTTTATTCCAACTGATACAAGGTAGATGACTTGCCTAGGGTGGGGGAGCAGGCTGGCTTTACACTATTATTTTCGGTACATTAACTTCCTCTTTCTTTAGGAGCTGTTACTTTTTAATCTTATTTTAAATCATTATTATCATAGTGAAAATCTGTATTAGTCAGTACAATTCCACTTTCATAATTCACATTTTATTAATGCAATTAAAATTGGTATTTACTGATGCTTCAGGAACAAATTTATGAATTTAATATCAATTTAACAATGGATGATGTTATGCATTCTAGTTCTGTCAGCATATTTTCAAGCCAGGTGAATGCATTATACAAATATTAGGCAATATTTTACATAATAATCTACCTATTAGGTGGGAAGTTTTGTCAGGCTAATAGGTACACTTGGTCACCAATTATATATAGAAAATGTTTTTTTTCCTCACACAGATGTGGAAACTTGATTAAAATATCAGCACTTTTAAAGATTTCACTGGCCTCTAGTAATAACATAAGTACTATTTGTTAGTGTAAGCTTTTGGTTGGCAACAGGGAAAACAAAGTTTATGACCAGACAACTATTTATACTTTCATTATGAATATATGGTCAGTGCATTGATAACTTTACCAAAGGATTTCTGTGTTATTATATGAAGAGGTGTACATCTGTGATAAACAATGTGCACCAAGCCATTTTCATCAGTAGCTAGGATAGCTTTCTTAAATCATTAACTCATCAGATCAGGGCAGGGATGCCTGGATCTTTCTGGATGTTTGGATAGTGCCTAGCATAATATAATATGTCCTAGAATATAAGGAAATAATTGGCACTTGTTAGTTATAAGCAGCACTTGTTAGCGTAGGCTTTCTAGCATGCCAACAAGCAATTAACCTCAGCATCAGTCAATCACCTTTTCCTAGTTAACTCGCATTACACTTTGAGGACAGCTGCCATCTTCTTGGGGAAAAATACATGTAACTATGCCCCTAACTGTCATGCAAGTTTTAGACCAGTGTAACTTTATTCTATTCAAAAGAGTTTGAGCTTTCTAAATAGGAGGGTAATCAAGAAAATTATTTTTATTCTATGACTGCAAATTAGAAGTAAGTGCACTTAATTAATTGGAACTACATCTGTGTAAAACTGTGGCACTGAAATCAGAATCGATCTTTTCCTTCTGCACCTAAGAGGTGAAAGTGTAGTACTGTACATAAGTCAATCAAAGTAATGATGTTGCTTAGCAATGTAAATGCGAAAGAGTAGATTGCTGATGCCAAGAAATTTGCACCCATGTATTGCACCTGTCAGTGAAAGAGAGGTTGCACTGCAACTGCAGTGCAGTGTGGAATTAATGCCCTAATTAGAGACTTCTTCATCTCTATTAGATATGCCTGACAAGACAATATGGTGAGGTTATTTATCAGCTCATCATTGCTATGGGTGGCAGGATTAGCTGGTTTTTTCTTTTTCATTGTGTTTTTCTAAGACATAGTAAATACTTTCAATCCATTTTTGATAGAAATAGATGACCAGAAGAGAGTTTATGTGTGTTATTTGTGTAGATCAGATAGGTTGATAGGTAGGTTAATGCAACTGTTTTTTCCCATTTCCCTACATGTAAGAGTGATTTCCATGGAAGAAAAGTATGGACAAACTGAACTGTGATTTAAAGCAGATCATTTTATACCAATAGCAGGAAGCAACTTCCATAAATGACAACTTTTTTTCTTTTGATAACTCCAGTGAAATACAGAGATGACACCTGTATGAAGCATTATTTTTAGAAAGAGGGACTGGGACACTTCTTCTCCCCTGACTATCGAAATGACATATAAATATCATTTCTTTTACTTTTTCTGTGAGTTTTGTGACTTGTGCCTTGGTGTGTGACTGCGATGTGCATTTTTTTGTTGACAGATGTGAATAAAGTATAGAGAGTACTAAATAAAAGTGTGCCTGGTCCAAATAGGGAGCAATATGCAGCATAACTTAGGGAGAAAAGAAAGAAAAAGTGGATTCACTGTAAACTTATTTCTTCCTGGTCAGTCCATTTGGGAATAAACAGATCACCATGGAGTATTTTTATAGTGAGTGATGGAAACAAAAAAGGAGAAAGTCAAAGCCTGTAAAGTATTTTCACACTGCTCTTAAGAGTTTTACATACTCAATTCTGAATAAATATATCTTTCAATTATGAACTGGAGTCTATTCAGTGCAGGCACAAAAATCATAAAATAGGAGTTTCTTTTTTGTTTCACAGAAGTTTAGTTATTATTGCTTAAAATTCTCCATCTTTCACAGTCAGAAATTCTTTCGGGAATGTTTAAAGAATGGACTTTTTCGTGGCTTTTTGGTGTTCTTTTCAAACAATCTCTGTGGAAATCATCCTGAGGCATATTCTGATCTCAAGCCACTTTACACTGGATTAAGTCATCCTGTAAAGTTCTTATTACTAGTTGGGCATTACCTTAGTGATGTTAGTCACTTTTCAAATATAAAATCATCTATTTGTGAAAGTCCTATGAAAGCAAATTATAACCACGTTTAATTTGATCCTTGCTAATATGTTTTCTTCCAACTGTATCTGTGGTAGCTAAAAATCACAATTTTCATCTTGCCCTAAGCTTCTGGCCTCTTTTCTTTGTACCAGAATTTACATTCCCTGAGCTGCTCATCAGTGCAATTCCTAGACTCTTTGCTGAGTTACTATTTAAATTAGTTGGGTTCACCCTGATTGAGTTGGGTTAGAGAGTGACTATATGAGCAGCTTCACTGGCAGCTCTGAAGGAGCAGCAACTTCCATCTGGGGTGTGACATTTAGCTAGAACAGACTGAAACCGCTTCCTTTGCAGCTAGGACAGTGATGGTCAGAAAGCATAGTTAAGCTATAAGAATATGAAGCACTCCCCTAAGTCAATGCAGAAATACAAGAAGATACTGTACTTACCGCAGAATCATGATACAACCTTTTTTTTTTCTAAATTTTAAGTAAACTTCATGGTGCAACTGCAGTAGAATAGGAAGGTATATGAAGCTCATTGTTGTGTGTAACTATTGCATGTCTCAAGACAGCAAATTGGTTTGGGCTGTATTTCTGCTTAAGCTATTAAGAACACTGTTTTCAATAAAACAGTTCTTGAGGGGAAGCTGGATTATTTGGATTAAAATATTTTTCAGTAGTATGATTAATTACGTAAGAACATGAAGAAAATTGAGAAGAAGTAGAACCACGTGAAGCAGAAGGAAGTGTCTTCAGTGGTAAAATTGAGGAGAGAAAATGTTACTTTTTGGTATAAAACATGTTTCCTGGTAGTACTTCTGCTGAAATCAGCAGGATGGAGCGGACCTATGATGATCATTAGTTATATAAACTCATAATGCAAACTCATAGTGTGCTGTGAGCCTGGCAAATTTCTTAACTTTGTTTTTTTAGACAAACTGATGCTTTTACTCATATTTAAAGATGGTAGATATACAGAGACAACAGGATAGTTCTTTCTTTGTTCTGCCTCAATAACAGTTCTATTGCATTTTTGCCTAGGGATTTAGAGAGTAGTCTTGGTCATTTAACTCATATCTTCAGCATGTCCATGCAGTTCAACACATTTTTGCCTCTTGGTTATTAAGACTGGCCATAAAAATCCATTTTAAATGGTGACTTAAGAAAAGCATCCTTGTCAATAAACCTAAATTTGTAGCCTTATTCATCTCTGATGATTAAAATATATGGTTGCATAACATAAAATGGTATTAATTATTCAGTCTAAGTGCTCTATTCTGATATTTTTTGTACTTATACACACATTTTCTTTTCCTAGGTACCTTTCTAATGCTGAAATGGGCACACTAATTGTGAACTGTGCGGTAAGAAGCTCCTTCTAAAATATGCAGTAACTTATTTACTGGAATTTAACAGGCTGTGTACTTTAAAGCTTCTTTTGCCTGTAATCACGTGAACAAACCTTACAAATCATATTGCCAGCTTAAGATTCGGCACAGTAACAGCAGCGCTGAAGCAGCCCTCACCATTGAGCAAGGTACAGAAAGGAGCTGGTGACCTGCGACAGGACGAGAGACCTTGCTTACCAGGATTTGCTCACAGTTATGTTTCTGGCAACTGACATTTCCATTTTACTCAAAGCTTCTGCATCTGTGTCATCAGACAAAGCCCCATGAGTCGTGGCAGAGCAAACTGTAGCCTTCATTTTCAAGTTCGAAGAGAAAAAATTATTTACATGTCTAAATCCGAGAACCTGCTGTTCAGAGGTCACTCTTTGTTACCCACTGCTTTAAACCATTAAGGTTTCCAAAAGCTCTATAAAGAAATGGGACACAGTTTGGGGCAGAAAATTCTTATTGTTTTCATTTTGTTTCGTTTCTTTTTTATTGTATCATCTGATTTTTGTCCTACTAGAGGAACACGGAAGACAGGATGTTTCTGTCATTGCTTACAATGAATGATTGCAAGACAAATCTCTGACCCTCCTTAAGATCACTATAATCTGAAGAAGAATATCTTTTAATTGGTTAGGATTTCAGAGTTTATTTTGTAAGGAAAATTACTGTTTCTTGTGATGACTACTCCTTTACTGTTTTATCACACTTCCAGCTCAGTACTTCTTATATTCTTTTGGTTATGAATTTAGGCAAATGTTTAGCTATGTGTTTTAATGTTGCACTTTTTTTTTTTTCTGTTTTAGACATGTTTTCCTGAATCAGATCCTTGAATTTAGTGACAATTAGTACAATTTCCAGAAACAGACTGTCATCAGTAAGAGTGCTGTGTACCAAGATGTGTGAATGTAGATGTTAAGAGGGAGCACAAATAATGATTTTTTTTCCATTCACAGAGGAAGCACTAAGAAGTCAAGGTTATTCAACAGAAATGAATAAATGCAGCCTGGAAAGGTATTTATTTTCCAAACTGCAAAATGATCTCAGAAACAATAAAGATAACGTAAAAACAAAGTTCTAAAGAAATTGCTTAGTTTTCTTAAAAAAAATAATTTGAACTGGAAAAAAAAGTGTTTCATAATGAATAAAATCCTCAGGCAGGGAAAAAAAGAGTTGTCTGACACAGTGTTTAGGGTAGATTGAAGGAATCATTCCAGGGGCTGCTCTTTGCTGTTATTGCAGAATTGTGTAGGGCATTTAATCTGTCTTAGTTGCCCTATGTGTAAATAGAAGATGATAATGCCCACTTCTGTCTAGTGTTGTGCAATCTTTAGATGCTTCACAGTGCAGCACAAAAGTGTTTCATAGTGCACTTAAAAATTGCCTGTTGGACCTCATGCTTTTGAGATAAAAGGCAGTTTGGGCTACACATCCTGTAAGAGTTGGTTCATTAAGATTTTGTGGGTTGTTCTTTGGTTTTGGGTTTTTTTGGTTTTTAACTGCTTAATGAACTGATTTTTGGTATCATCTCTGGAATATGCAGGTCTCTGGAAACTGATAGAAGGGAGGGTTGTGGTGAATAAAAAAGCCTCCTTTAGGTGATCCCATGATCAGCAGAATTCTATCATCCTCACAAAAACATACTTAGCATTAGCATGGACCGTTTCAGTATTTCAGTTACAAAACTTTCAGGGACATCTTTGTCTGATTAACATCTCAAGGCTGTTTGTTAAAAGATATCACTGGAAGACCCCTTACCTTTAGACCAATTCAGATTAGGTCATACCATGGTATGAAAAGTAATATGCAAATGCCATGGCTTTTCCCATTAAACAAGCAGGTTGATTTCATTAGTATTTCATGAAAGAAAAAGACAAAAAAAGACTTGGATTGTTGTGAATCTGTAGAGAATTTTGGTGACAGAACTGTCACCATATGGCTGTACATATTTCATGCTACATGAAAGGAAATTAGTGGGAAATTAGCGGAACTTGTAGAAAACCTATATAAAAGTAAAATATAACAAACACTTTCTCCACAGATTATACTGGCAGTACTGATGATGTCTACTCTGACAATAGGCGTGGAGTGTGCTCAGGGTGGTGGTCTCCTGACCCCCGCCCTGTGTTGCCATCCTTTAGCCCTGCTCAAGACTGAGCTGTTGGGTCTGCCAACAGCCTCGATTGCTTAACCTGTCTGTCTTAGCAACAGGCGATCTCAGGGCTGTCCTAGGATGTGCGACATATTGCCAGAAAGGTGAATGGCTGGTTGTCATTGCAGAGCTATGCAAGGGGACTGTGTGCACCTGAGATTTCTTCTCTTGCATATCCTAAACTATGCCCTAGGCTTGACCCTGAGTGTGGCTTTATGCTCTTGCAACCAGCCTTGAAATGTGTTCTGGCCTTGAGCACAGGTCCACGTTTATAAGGTTAGAGACATTAAAAAAATTTTAATTCTTGTTTGAAACTTCCAGTATTTAGGGTGGGAAAGACAATTAACTAATCAAATACAGAATCAAAACGGTATATCAGAACATCAAAATTAGGAATGTAACATTTTGCTTTTTAGATTATCATTGAAGTGACAAAGCTGTCTCTTACCTGCTGCTTTGACAGTGGTAGGTGCCATCTCACAGCTGAAGCACAGGTGTATGAAATGCCTGTCATATCACTGACACATGCTCACCAGATGCCACCAGAGGTATCAGGCCCTACTGAAAAATAAGAAACCATAATTATTATATAATACAAAGGAATGCGTTAGGATTGTTGGCAAGTTAAAGATTAAAATAGAGATTAACCCTTGAGAATAGCCTTTAATTTATTATCTGTCGTTGATTAAATGTGGAGTGGTTTAAACATATAGGGACGTCTTTGGGACTTATGTTTTAATTGTGAAAATGACTAATTTGTGTAAGTTTATTCATGTTGCTATTTCAAGTTACTTTAATTGCAGTACTTACATAAGTTCAGGAAGCAGAATTTCATTCCATCTGGTGATTACTTATTTACTTACATTAATCATACATTCAGAAAACATAGAATTAAATAAAATAACTACTGAAATCTTGAACATACTAGAGAAGTTAATGTGACTAAATATGTTCATATGGAACCTGAAAATTTCAACACACTTCAATAAATTAATGTAGGAAACAAACAGGGAGCTACAAATGCTGTGATTTCCCCAAGAAACCCATTTTTCCTACTATTTCAACTGGCTTATATATCAAGAGTAGATGTATATAAGACTGCTTTTGAATCTATTTACATTTTATTATTTTTTTGAATTCCTTTGTTATATGTACTTACCAAGATTGAAGCTGTTTACTTTCACTCTACTGTGAATATCTAACCCAAGTTAAATACATAAGGAGACCTAGTATGTTAACTTAGGGATCAAAAAATATGTTTCCACTTGGTCGTATTAGGTCTGGCAGTAAAATATTTTCAGACTTAAGCAGACGCATGACTCACCTGAGGAAGAGGTACGTTAAAGCATTTACAAGTTGGACACTTTCCAGGTCATGAGTCTTAACATTCTGATATATTTAAAATCCACTAAGGTGACCTACAGACCATTACCCTCTAGCAGATAATTACTCAGGAGCCTCTCCTAAATCAACAGCAAGCTTACAAGTGGACCTCTATACAGTGTGACACGACCATCCTGTCTCCTGTCCTAGACATGGAAGCCATTTTGTATTCTTAATAATTTAGTTTGCCTCATAGACTGAAACTCAGGGTGATTTATACTGACACAATGTATCAGTTTACATCACAAAAAAGTGGTTTTGCTGTATCGTTACGGACGTTTAGACTATGCAAACAGGTTGCAATGCTATTCTCTTAAAACTCCAGTGGTATGTGAATGTGCACATGTGCACAGCAGATCACTAGTTATTGCAGTAAAGGCAGTCTCTGCTTCTGCTATATATTTTCCCAACTGATACGCTCTTTTTTTTTGAGGTTGTCATATGGTATAACACTTTTACTAGTTGACTCCTCCCACTTTTCTTCAAACCACATCCTGATTTTTGGCCTCAGAAACCAAACATATGCACAACTTGCAGAACAACACATGATATTGTTTCTGTATAACATCATACCAGCTGGGATATAAATTCTTACAGACAATTTTATGCGAATGAAAAATACCTACATTAAGACATTTTCCATAGTTATGCAATACATACCACAGTAGAGCATATGGTCTAGAGTCAGAGATCCTCACTTAGAATTATAACAAAAGGCCCAAGTCAGGCCTCAGATCTTCAGAAAATGTAATTCTGAATAGATCATTCTAATTTCTCTCTATTTTGTCTCTTCCTTTTTCTATTCTGTTTTGGATTTCTGAAATCGAACATCAGCTAGTTCACTGGTATGTTGAAGACCCTTAAATTATATCTATTTGATTTATTGGGTGTCAAGTCCAATAAAATTATTATTTAACTAATGAACAGCTAATATTTGGTGAAATTCTAACTTGTATCATGATTTGAAGATATACCAATAGGAAGAATTAATCAGTTTTTGGGCAATTTATTTCGACATTTATTTTCGTTATTAAAAAATGGTTTTGTCTCTGATTTGTCAGTCTTCAGCTTCCAGATTTTTTTTTTTTTACCCTTTTGGGGGGTGTTGTGGAGGGGATGGGGTGGTTGTTATGTTATTGTCCCTTCAGGATAAAGAGTCTTTGCACATGAGGGTTTTCTCCCATGATCTATAAACCTTAGTCAAGTCACCCTCAGCCCTCCTTTTTAATAATCAAACAGACCAAGTTTATACTTTCACAGCAAATAATTTTCTCCTGCTTTCAAATTAATTTTGAATGCAATTTTGTGAACTCTCCATTTTTTCCACCACCCATTAAAATATGGACAACAGATATATGGGAATTATTCCAACAATTGCATCAGGATTCAAGGATTACATTAGTTCTGTTCATGCAGCTTCACAGTGGGAGCTCATGTTGAGTTGCTGGTCCACTATGGCCCATAAATCCTTACAGAGTCAAGGCATTCCAAGGCACTGTACCCCATTTTTTTGGGTGAAATTCCTTTGTATTGATGTATAACTTTGCATTCATTCCTCCTAATATTATTTTTTCAATGGGTCTAGCTTGTCAAGAGATCTCTTCCTTGATCTCATCATTATGTACTACTCAAGTAATCTTTCTGTCATCCTCAGATCCTTAACATGGTAATTTCTATATGCACCTCTAGATCACTGCTGGGAATACTGAATAGCATTGGGCCTAGAGCTGATCCTTGCTGGGTATCATTAGAAACAATTAAGTAATAATTTTCTTTCTAAGGTATCTTTTTATGATCTGCTGAACACTGACTCTATGTAGTAGACCTTTTTTTCTCAATAAAGATATCATGCAGTATTACAAAATTTCATTATGCGTTAATCAATTAAATAAACAGAAGATAAACACCCCATAGACAGGTGAAAAAAAAGCGTTGACCATGTAGCAAACAAAACTCCCAGGATTAATATTATTCAATTTTCTCTGCCCATGTAACTTCATTTCACCTTTTCAAAACATTTCATATCTAAATAATACTGTTCATTTTTCAGAACTGGAGGGATTCTGGTTTACCTGACGTATCTATCTTAAAATTTTTGGGGGCTTTCTGAATTTATTGTAATTGTCTTTGGGAAGCTTACAGATCTGATGCCAGACACTGGTGCATGCACTTTCTTCAGTTGTTTTTAACGCATTTTGCTAACAGTTTATCTCTCAGTTTGGGTAATGTATGCTCTGTAATTTGCTACAAAACATAAAATTCATAAAATTGGAAAAAGATTCTTAACTAATTCTTAATCTGTGCTTTGGCAGACATACCTTGTATTCACTTCTGTCTGCAAAAGAGACAAAATTGCATTTGTTATGTTGGCAGATAAAGGTACATCCACAATCCTCCCAAAATTTTACTAATGTTGTAGCTCCCCTCCTTCCCACCCCCCAGTATTTAAGGGAATTTGGCAATGTGCTTGAAAGGTGTTTGAGTTTTTCCAAGTGAAGGGAAAGAAGGGGATGAGCTTTGAGAGGAGGAGACTAAATTAAAATGTCTCCCTTTCTTTTTTTGGACCCTTCTCCCTTCCAGAAGAAAGTTCTGGTGAAGTTTGTTAAAAATAACTTTCCAAGCAGTTTATTCTTTTTTAAACAAATCTAAGGCTTTTGGATTTATTGGACTTTTCTGCCTTTGTATAAGTTGAATATCACAGCTAATAGCAGAGTAATAATTACATGTCATTCTCTTTATCCTCTTTGTGCACTGCCAATCGGCAAAGGTGTCTCATTTCACACATCATTTGCGACGTCCTATGGTAATACCACATATTTTAGGGAATAACTCTTGAATGTAGTCATTAATCTCCATTTTGAGATGTGTAGTTCCAGATTCTGGACCAAATTCTGTAATTATTTGAAGCACAGAGTTCTTTTTGAAGTCAATGGGCTAGCAAGTCTATGCTCAGATCCCAAGAGAAAGAGTTACAGGTAACTTTAAACTAAACTACAGGACTGTAGGATTTCCCAGTCCTACAGCCAGGCTGTGCTGGCCACAGCCCAGAGTGGGGAAGCAAGTTACTCGATTTGTCTGCAATCGATGACCCATAGGGTCACTGCAACAGGTGGGAATTGGGGTGCATGGGGTAGTCTGGACAGTCTTCCCACATTGTGGAGTGAAAGAAAGCTATTCTGATGGTCCTATTCCATTCAAGACAGCTAGCACAAAGGAACACTGTTAATTCCTCCTGAGGTAAAGCAGCCACAAGTCAACAGCGATCCAGACCCAACTTTAACACAGAGACAGCTTGTGAAATTGAAAAACAGGAATGAAACAAAAAGTATTATACGTGTCTGAGAAATCTTATCAACCTTGGCAGAGATATTTATTGCTCACTGATGACTGAGAATCTTGTCTTGCCCAGGGACTAGCTGCGAGTTACTAATGGAGTAAAAATGTGGGGTGAGCAGAGAATGACAGTCTATGGCTGATTACTCTGATGTCACGCTTTGGGAACAGCAGCCAGAAATGTGCAACTCATTCTGCCTTTAGAATCAAAGGCACCTAATTACAATCTCATTTTGTTAAAATACAGTGCTAATGACTTGCTTGTGCAGTAGCTGGATACCATATTATCTGCTTTATAAGCTAAGTTTTTCCATTTCAACAATCCTAGTTACAGTATCTGACTGCCTGTGCATAAACATTTGCCAGTTGTTGCTGTGTGTCACTGGAGAGGAGAGATGCAACAGTTTCCACTAGGCAGTGAAAGCGAGGGGAGTTCACTGGCAGATAAAGTTTGTGCTAAGATGTCCTGCCTCACTATGGAAAAGCTCTTCTGAGTCATTCATAAAAACTGGTCTTTTGAAAATCCAACCATGGTTGCTCAGATCAAATTATTCTGTAGCACATCAACAGAAGTTAAGCCCTGTAATGCCCTCCTCCTAGTTCTTTTTAATTTTTGTATCTGTCTTTTTTTGCTGGTACTCAGCTATTTGTGCCTTTGAGTTCTTTTTATACCTAAGTTGCTTCTGCATGTTTGCTACAAGTTATACATCATCTTCCAAAACTTTATAACCAAATGTATATGTACACATTTTCAGAGCTCTCTCTCCTTGCAAAATCTTATTTTGGGTTAAGGGTTACTTCTATTATCTTCCAAGCATCCTGCTGACAGCAACTGTATTGTTAAATATCAAGGGTACCTTGTTTTGTCCCCTACATATGCCTTTCCTTCAACAGACCCCAAATTAACATGTGCATGGGTGACATGCATTGACATTTGCTATTATTTGATCTTATTCCACAAAATCCTCTTCAGCAGATTCTGCATATTTTAATCTGATAATTATAGCAAAGTCTATACTATTAAATATTTATCTGAAAGGAGTTCTCTGAAAGTACAGAAATGAGGATAGCTTTCTAAGTAATTGTGTTTTGGCACGCAGCAAGGACAAACTTTATACCAAGCCACATTTTTCACATGGCATTAGATGGCTCCAGAGTTTGATATGCTTGGTTTTCTCCTACATGTCTGGTGCAGTATATTACATGTGTAATTCTACTGCTGAGTATATTCTCTCTTCAAATGTGAATTGCAATAATTCTTTCACTGTGGCTGGTACTGTGACAGTGCCCATCCCTCTAAATCTATGTAACTGGCATTTTCTCCAAGTGCATAGCTCTTGTCTCCCCAGGTCTCTGCCAGTTGTTTTCAATAGCCTTTCATACAAAGTAGTGTTACTATAGGCTGTTGTGTCAAAAATTAAATAGGATCTTAAAGAAAGCAATGTGTGTATCAAGCTATTGACACTCAAGTGGTATTCAGAGTCTATCAAGAGGAGAACAAGGTCTGTAATTATTATTTTTAAGAAGCATGGAGGGCAGCCAGAAGAGTTGAAGTAGGAACCCTTCCAAGTATATATCCTGAAGAAGCAAAGGGGGCAGTAATAAAACTAAACTTCCCCCTGTAAAGAGAAAGGTTGTTGGAAGGATGGACTCATTAGCTAGGTGATGGGGGCCAAGTTATTCTCTATTTCCTTCTCATTACTTCCAGGCCATGACTGTGTTCTAACTATATCCCAGATCAGAACACTACCTGGGAATATTAGTGAGCTGAAAAAGAAACCAGTAAAACAGTTATGGTCCCAATGTCAGTATGAAAATCAGGACCATGATCTCTTAACTGCTCCAGTAAAAAGTTATGTCAGTTGTAATTTCTGCTTCTTGGAGATGCCCAGCATTCAAAGAGCTCTCTATAAGTTCACATTCAGTTCTGCTGGATTAAAAAATCAGCAAAAACTCTGATGAGCTCAGTTTCCATAGGTTGCTTGGGGAGAGATAGTCAAGAAGCCAGCCCACTCCTCAGTCTCTGCTAAATCCTGATCTGGGTGCAGGTTTACTCGTACAAGTTGGCACCAGTCCTTAAGCTGTTTGCCAGCTGTGTGCAGTCAGTGTATTTGGTATCATTGCTGTCTCCTCCTTCCCTAACTCTCCAAAAGAGGCTCTGCTGGTGACTTCTTCACTCTGCTAGACAGCAGAGGGATTCTCTTTCCTCTGTCCTCGGGAACAGTGCAACAGAAGAAGGGCAAGCTATAACAGACTACTGCTCTTATTCCTCCCAATGTTACAAATTAAAACAAGAATATGAAAAACCCATATGACTTCATCCTTCAGACCACAAGAGAAGCTGAGTCAGCAAGTGGTGAAGAAAACTACATGTATTTATAGTGAATGAGCAATTATTTCTTTTTCATGAAATGTTTGTAGCTAATCAACTCAAATAGCTGCCTATCTAATAAATACAAGCTGCATACAATCCTGCCAAAAAAGTGCGCTTGGATGGTACATTTGGCAGTGCTGAACAACTCTCAAAGCATATTAGATGTCAATAAGCTAAGATCTGATTAAGATTAAAAAAAAATATTTTGATCACTTTTTTCATACTATATGCTGCTTTTTTTCGTGCCCAAGTTTAGTTCCACTGATTTCTGTACAGGTAGTGGTGGCAGGAACTGAACCCAAAGCTAGCACTTGACTATTTCTTTTCATATGTCCTAATTACATTCCTAAGCTTTTCTTTATATTTTATTTTTCTTCCCTCACACTTTTTTAGACATACCAAATGGGTTCAGCTTGAATCCATCTCAGTCTGAAATTCACAGAAATCCAGCCACTATATATATACATGTAAGTTAAACTATAAATACAACCTCCGAGTATTTTTGTGTTGTTTATTGTATAAATGGGCATCCATTTGATACACTTCACTGAAGTGTCAGACTTCAATATCAATATATATTTCTTACAGGATTTAAAAAAATATGTATTGTCCAAAACAGATTAAGGAGATTATGCTTTCAAAGGAGATTTTAAGGAGAGTATAATTTCAAAACTACCTTTTCTTGCATTCAATATTGATTACTTATTTCCTACCTTTGAACACATACCATAGACATTTTAAACTCTGAATGCCTTTGCTTTAATCACTTTATACTACTCTGTCCTCTCCTTCCCCCCAGGACCTTTACAGAGGTGCAGGTAGCCTGGCACAAAGGTTCAGAGAGCAAAGTTGGGAACAGTAAATTCTATTGACATTAACTTCTCATGAATTTCAGCACACAGATTTATCCATGTAACTCCCATTAAAATTAATAGGAATCATGTGACTCAAACCTCTGCATGTTGAGCAGTTTCCTTAGTGTACTGAAGAGTCTGCATCTAGTTTCTGAGTCCCTAAACAAAATGATGAAGGTGCAGTGACAATATATCATTTAAATGTCACACGCATTTAGTGTGTTATAGAGCTTTGAAAAAAACATCTATAAAAGCAACCTTTGCATCAGAAGTCAAAAGTCCCAGGGAAAGTTTAATTTATATTGCAAATTTTGGTATGGTTTTCATCATAATGATAAAACAGACTACTGTATTTGAATTTACCCTCTAACTACAGATTTTTTAACTTAAATAGCCACAAGGAATGCAATAAATGAAACATTATTCAGAGCAATGATTTAAGCTTTGTCTTACTTTTTAATCATTTAAACTTATTTTAACTGACAGCCTATTAATAGGCCATTAATATAAACATTATTTTAAAATGAGATTTCAAGGAAAGGTTAGACTTGAATAAACTACAGTAAGAACAGGCAGAAGCTGATGTGACGACTTTCAAAGAAATAATGCTATAAACAATATTTATGATGTTATGCCCAAGCAATTTGAAAACAAAGGCTATAATTTACCCTTGAATTGTAGATATATATATATATTTCTATGTCAATACTTAGAAGTCCACTGACTTATTAGGAAGCTATATAAGCATGAGGACATGTGCAGATAATAAAGTGGAATAAATGGATGTTCTTCTGAGTGTCTAAGTGGCACATGGAGACTCTCAAGATGTTCCAAATACTCTCTGAATTTGTAGAATATCCCAATTCCTTCCCTTCTTCCTCTGCCTTCCCTTTTTCTCCTCCACCTCATGCCAGGGTGCCTTCCACCTTTACACACCACTCACAGCTAACTCTTGTGAAGTTGTGAATTTCGTCATGTGTCACTGATCTCTAGGAAAGCTCTACAGTTGAATCCTCTTCAGGGAAGTTGCCTTCTTATTTATTAGGAAGAAGTAAAGAATTGTGTTTCTTAAATTTATCCTACAATACAAGCTGAAAAATTTAATCAACATTTTTCCAGTAAGGTATAAGAATTGCAGTATTGACCTTCGGGAAATTTAAATTTAGTGCCTTCATTTTTGCTCATACAATATGTCACTGAATGTAAAGAAGTTGGTAAGGATTAAGGCCCACCAGTGCCAAGCCATGTACTGTCCATAAATCTGTCCTTTTATGTTACACATAAAAGGTGTAACAAATGGTGCTTATAGGCTATAACTGCCTGATAAAAATAAGAATATTTGTTCTAAGACTTTTATTCAAGTTCCTCAAAAGACCTTACAGATATTAATTATACAAATTCAGTCATCTTGTGTGGCAAAAATAGATAAATAAGGAGATAAAAGGGGACCCTTTGACTTTTGTTGTAATAATGTTCTCTGAATTTGGTGTGGGTGGCATAGCAGAAACAACAGCAGTGTCACAGCTCTCTTAGTAGTGCATAGGAACAATATATTGTGTTTTATTACAGGAAGTGAAAGCTATGGTATTCAACAGAAACTTCAGAGGAAACTTCTGCACAATTAGATGTAATTTACGTTAAATCAGAGTTGAGATGTGTTCTGGCCATAAAAATCTCTTTCACAAAACACTAGCTTTTTCTTAGTAGCAAAAAAAAAAAAGAAAAGGAATCATCGATTTTTCTCTCATTTAACAGATAACAGCATCAACTATACAGAACTTACTAAACCAAACGAGTTTGTTTATTTTCGACTTAGTAAATGCTATCACTTCTTACCATGTTCAGCAATAGTTTTGTGTTCTTCCATAGTTTAATGGGCTCAACTGCTATGAACTTCTGCTGTCTCCATCACTCATGAAATATAACCTTGGCTATTTCAACTTCACCTCTGTTTCGTCATTACCATAAACAGCATGTACTTGTTGGTTTATCAGTGGTGCTGAGAAGTGGTTGGTGCAGCTAATATTTTCATAGTACTTTGACTAGACAAGCATAACAGAAATATTTTCTGTTATTGCTGTTATTGTTTTCAATGATATCTTTACTGAGTTGTTTCTCTGCTTTGAGATGCAAATACACAGATGAATGGATTTATTTGGTTCTGCTATTCTTGAAATTACCTGGAAATATGAGGGAGATAGTTTGGGTGGTTTATTTGTTAGATACCCTTTTTCCTGATATATTTTTTCTCCTACTGATTCCCAGATACTATGCTATAGATTGTGGTTTGCAAAGATCAGAAAGGATGCTGACACAAGGTATTATTGTTGAAAGCAGAAACTGAGATTTTACTTATCAGCTTCAGACACTTTACAAATAAATTCATTACTATCATAACAACAAAGTCGAATACAATCTTACTCATGTACCATAGAGGAGAGTTCTGAGTTTTGTACTAGCATGCCCTGAATTTTTGTTACTAAAACATGATTTTTGTTTTTTAAATCATCAGATATTTCTGAAAAAGTTCAAATTTTAAGTGTCTCTCACAGTATTCATGATCATGAAAGCAAAATTAAAACACCTAAAAAGGAAACTATAATCATGGCTTTAAATCTAATATTTGGGCATTAGCCCCAAATGTTTATTAATTATGCCCTTAAGTAACACCTCAGGATCAGAGAAGCTAAATGGGGGAAAGAATGTGAAGAAAAACAACTATTCTTCTTTAAAAAAATTAAAATTGTTCATTCAATTAAAACACCCTTAATAAAAGTCCATACTTGAGTTCAAGTTGCCCACGGGAAGGTCTAATTCATGCTGGCCATTAATGAAAGCTTTATATGACTATTAAGGAAAAACTGCAAAGTAACCACAGCGACCTTAGTAATGCTTGTTAATACATATAAGAAATAAAATCTGGATACTTAGAATGTACCCTAAATTCTTCTTTTATAAGGTCAAACTTAGTAAAATGTTAATAGGTTTAAAAGATCTGTAATTTCAGCTACTAATACATTCCTATGTATGTTTTCAAATGCTGTACTGAAATTTTTTTCTTTTGCAGATGACAAGTCTACTGTTTGACTAAGTATAAACCAATGTCTGGCAATAAGTTGGCCATTGTAATCCTTCTTTGCTCAACTCACTTAGTATAGAGATATTTTCTAAACTGGAACTTATATCAAGTATTTGTACAATATAATCAAATTAATATCTAAAAGTGGTTCTTGAACAAATGAAAATGAGTAAACTCTATTTTTTAAAAAAGAGGTTGGTGAAAATTAATAATTTTGAGAACTTACATATTGCTTTTTGCATTTATAACACTCCAGAGCTTCCGTTACAAAGACAGAGTAAACATCGTAATTCCTATTTGGAAAGAAAAACAATTCTGAGACATTATGCATGATATGTTCATTTCTGATGCCTCATTTTTTTTCTTGCTGAAAATTTGCCAGTAGGCATTCTGAATTGCATCCCATATCACTTAAAAAAATATATTTACATGTCTTAGTCAAAGTCATATAACAAGATAGTACCAGAATGAGGGAGAAAAATAAGCTTTTTTTAATTTAGAACTCTATCCTGACCACTGGATCACAGCTATCTTTATATAAACCAAATCCAATGGCTTTCATTTAAAAACATTTACATTTTTGCCAAAAGACATTTGTAAAGGTTATGTAGAATGAACTGGTCTGCAGTGTTGCATGGATGTTTTCTTAGGCTATCATAAAAAAACAACTGTAGAGCAGGGTTTATTATACAATGCCACCAAATTAATGTACTAGTTTAGAGCAATCACTGTAAACCATTGAAAAGTAGCACAATCATCAATTTTTCCATTGGTGACTTAACTTTAGCAATGCAGTTGGTAAAAGATTTATTTATTTTGACTTTTTTACAGCACTGGTAACATGTCCATTGATTTCACATGGACATGTCAACATAACAAATATTACAAACTTCCCAAAGCACTTATTACAAATAAATTAAAATTTTAAACTGAATCACTGTCATCTTTAACTTATATCTTGGAAAATTCTGAAGTCAGAGTGAGATTAGAGCTTCTGGTCTCAGTCAGAAATACTTCTACTGTTTTTAAAAATGATGCTGTTGTTGCCTGTTAAGACCCAGGATGTGAACAAACACAAATATGTCAACTTCAAACATAGACATCTCTGTCCTTAGAAGTAGGTGGTACTGACATGTATATATATATTCCTCCCCCCCTCCCCCCCATATTCTGGGAATTCTAGAATTTCAAGTCTCCTTCTTTTATTGTTTTGCACCCCAGTCTGTCTTCTGAGTGATCTCTTTGTCTTGTGCTCTCTTTGCCAACTCACACTTCAGAAAAATCTCTGAACATCTCGTTTTACACTTCAGAAACTTCCTTAATTTTTTTTTTCTTTCCTGATCTTTTTTTCTAGGCTTCTTTTCTCCAGTAGTGTAGCTCTGTTTGCTGTCCATTTTTCTGGGGGTAGTCTTCCGGTTCTTTGCAGGTATTTGTGAACAGTCTCTTAACTTCCCCTGCTCCCAAGCATTGGTGTGTTCTTCCTTTGCCCTGGTATAAGCAGAACACAACTCAGCAGACTTTTAAGACTACTTCTGTTGTCACTTTTGTCACTGGCTGCATACAGGGCTTCCACCTGGCTGATTTCTGCCAGTTTGACCAGTTTCACTCTTGGCATGGGGCTCTTGTTGGCAGTACTGGGCATGCCTGGAGGCTTTTTGAGTAAGACAGCTCTGGGGTGGCTCTTTTGTCATTGCTTGTTTTTTGTTTGTTTGTCCATTTCAAAGGTAATAATCCTATTCCCAAATGGACTTTCTTCTTTTAGTGCCATTTTGGCTTCTTTTACTGCGTATGGCTTTCCTGCCCAGCTCTGAAGTGGCACCTATCTACCTAGTCATCTTACCTCTTTATAGTCTATCTGTTCTATTTAGTCCATCTATCTATTTAGGTACCTATCTTGGTTTTAGGGCCTATTTTTCATCCTCACAATTTATTTTAACTTACGCTGGCCAATCTTTGTGGTGCTTACTAATCCAATTTGCTTTATAGAAACCAGTACTCAGAATGATATTAAATTCTTCCTGCCATGGTTAAGAACAGCAGCCCTGGAAACACTGTACCCACTCTTCATGTGACCACATGAATGCTGGCACTTTTATTTTGTCTCCATGCATTCACTAGCAGCTGTAATCCAACGCGTTTGCTGCAACTTTATGTTCTGAAATATATAACACCTCCATCATATTAATTTTGTCATTCTGCAAGCTTTGTTATGTCCAGGCAGCCACGTCTTTGTAAATGACAATACTGCTTGATTCTTCCAGAATTCACAATGTTGCTTTTAAATGTGCAGTGCCTGAGATGGTTGGCATAGCCCTACAAGCTCTCAGCAATCTGCCTCATGTAGAGACAACAATAATTTGCCCCTTGCTAAAAGTTAAAAGTAAAACATAGGAATGGATGCTCGTATTTATATACCACCTACTATGTTCCTGACTCTGCATTCCCTAACAATGAGGTGACAGACTAAAGAAGAGAAAAAATTGCCCAAGGTCTTTATTTACTTTTTTACAGTGGATTATAAGCAGACAGACTACAGAGAAATGACATTATATACTGGCAAGATTCAACTAAGATAGAATTTATTGTATAATCTGCCATGACAACTTAAAAGTTCTAGGTCTTAATTGCTTGCTATATATAATTTCAATTCTTCTCCAAGTCTAAAAATATACAGTCCAATAGTAGCAGAAAATACAGGACAACAGGGGTGACACAGAATGAAATTATTCTATTATCATACAAGTATATTTCCCTAAAAAAAAAAAAAAGTTAACATCAGTCATGACAAAAAAAAAATCCTGATTATATTTTTCCAAGATGTACCTGAATTTAGGAATTCAGGACTAAAATTGTGCTCACACAGCAACTGCTTAAAAACAACACACTTCACTAGGAAGTCCGTTCTGTATATTTACTTCAAAAAGAAAAATGGTGTTAAGTGGACCTCTGAACATTTCCCATGGATTCTTTGAAATCATTATACTGTGTCCTTTTCTGCATGTTTTCCATACTTCATACTTTATCATAAATCTAATATAAAAATGTCTTTATATACTGGAGTTATATCTGTAGTCTAATGGTTGCGTATTTAAAGAAAATGTGTGCATTTGAAATGTGTCTTTACACACACTGTACTTCAGATCTTCTCATCTGCCGTTTCCAAACAAAAGATGTTCAACTGGACTCTTCCCCCTTCAGAGCAGGGCCTTTTAATTTTCATTATTCCTTTATGCTGGATTGAAATTTAGTTCTGCTTTTACATTTTCCCTTTTGTTGGCTTACTTGCCTTTCCACACCCTCCCTATTCCTATAGTCATAAGCACAAAGAATGTTCTTAAAATAGTATTGAAAAAGCCTGAATTCCACTAGTTTGAATTTTTGGCATAACATGAGGCACTGTCCCAGAAGCAAGAATTCTGTGCTGCTTCCAAACCCAGATCTTTTCTGTGGCAATGAAGTCTTCTCTGCATCCAAGATATCAAACTGTCAGGCTGTTGTTTTTTAAAGCCAGAATTGAGGAAATACATCTGATTTAAATAAATTAGGTTGTTTGAACATGCCTAAAGCAATAGTACAAATATGTCACTGTTTTCCTGTCTCTTAATGTGAGTCCAACTGAGTCCATTGGGCAAAGCATTTTCAAAGACATCTCTGCTTCCTTCATTCATGCGCAGTTAGAAAGACAGGGAATTATTGTAGGATATTCTCATTATAAACTAGATATAAAATTCTTTTTGTGACTACTGTGTACCTTGAAATTGTTGTACTTTGCATAGGTTCATCACTATTCACTATTCATGACCAAAAAGTGCATCCTCTTTGGTACACAGCTACCAAGATGAAAATATCAGAGAATTTTTCGTATTATCTTAGACTTGATTTCTTCAGTACTTCTAAGAAATTTTAATTGAAAGCTTTTAGATTAAGGTGTAGGGTTTTACAAAAAGTGCATATTTTACTATTACTGATGTCTTCTTCACAATATCTATACAAATAAATTCACCTAAAATATTGCTTACATATTTACTAAAGTGCTTTTCTATTGGCTGAAAATAGTTGTATGCTGCAGGATATTAACTGAACATGGCTGTCAGCATCAACCACTCCCACTGAATTACAGTTGAAAAAAGTTTATCTGAAACCCTTCAACAGGGCATGATGGGATTGGCAATGGATTTGAGCCATCCAATTTATTAGTTTCAGTTTAAAGGGAGGTATTAACAGCAAACATTTCTGGAAATAGCCATTTAAGTCTTGGCAGTAGGAAAGGAAGAAATCCCTGACTATTAGAGGCAAATTCAATTTGTAATCTCTTTGTAAACTTCTTGAGCTTGAGGTTAAATGTAGGTAGTTTTTAGTTCTCATTAGTGCTGTTGCAGAACTTTACACTCATCATACTGTAAGCATTCTGCAAATTTCCACATCAATTCATTTATGTTTAGTTAGTTTTCATTCTTTAGGTTAAATAGCTCTCCTCCTGGTGTATAGTGTATTTACAAATACATCTGTATTCCCTCATCTTTCATTTTGCTAAGCTAAAAAGTTAAGGTGCTTTTTAGGTGTCACCTGAGCTTCTTAATATCTCTTTTCTGTTTCTCTGAAGCACTTCTGGTTTGAATGCAACTATCTTGCAACAGAATTGTATGTGCTGTTCCAGAAGCAGTCTTGCCAAGACCTTGTGCAAGGGGTACTCTCTACCAGTACTAGAAAACATCCCAGCACATCCTAGGATTACACTTTCCTTTTTCATGGCAACTTCACACTGGTAGTGATAATCATCATGTGATTGACTGATTAAACCCAAGTCTTTCTCCTCCTGTACTATTTCCAACTGATGAGCTCCCAGCTTATAGCAGAAATTCTCGTTATTAGTCCCTGAGTGCATGACCTTACTCTTTGTACTATTAAATTTCATCTTGCTCTATTACTACAGTCGTCAAGGTCATCTAATTCTTCCTGTATGATATTCCAGTTCTCCTCGGTATTGGCAACTCTGCCAAAGTTTTTGTCATCAGAAAAAATTCATTAGCACACTCCCAGTATTTGTATCAAAGCCATTAATGAAGATATCAAATAATACTGGTCCTAAGACCAGTCCTTCAGGAACTCCACCAGTGATTCTCTAAACTGATAGACTTCCTTTCAACAGAAGTCATATTTGTCTCTTTTTTAAGCCATTTTTTCAATGTAACAATCCTTGTGTTAATTACCCTGTTTAACTGGTAGTTCCCCATGTGGTACTGCAGTGAAGTTAAGATAGATTAGAGCAGTTTCACCGTAGAGGAAGAATTATAAACAAAATGTGAAAGTTTGACCTAAGGAAGGCAATTCAATGAAACCAGGCCTGCATATCACCCAAATTATTTGGAATGTTGGACAGGAGAAGACAAAAATCCAGCTAATGATATAAGCATTAAATCTACTGAGAAACATTCAGTGAAAACTAGAAAATCAGCAAGTAGAAATATCCCTAAAACACTGGTCTGCAAATAACAAAACCTTTGCTTATAGCAAATAAGTGCTAAGGTATTTCTAGACATAAGTATATTCCTACATCCAAACAATGCTGCTTTACATTCACTCAGTATAACATCATTATTTAAGCAATAATGATGCAACGGTCCATTATCAGTTGGTTGTTCAGTTAATGAAGTGCCTGAGGTGAAGGCCACTGCTTTACTTACCCAACACAAGCATTCATCTTGATCACGACACCAATTCAGCATCTACTAAATTGACAGCTCTATCTGGGAATAAGTTTCTATCACAAAGAAAGTGGTATCTGCTGTCATCTGACAAGTGTACTTCATTCCCTACCTAGATTTAACAACTGATACTCCTCTACTGCACAGAGTATCAGCTCCCTTGCTTTATAGCAGTAAAATATACTCATATTATCAACAGTTAAGTTTGTTGCCCAAAGAAATTTGACTTAGGGGTGGCTACCACTCCAAAAGATTAAACCCTTTCACTGAATGTTGCTTCTTATATAGGAGTAATTTTTAGGTTGATTTTAATAACTGGGATCACTTCACTGATTTGGCTAAGACCATGGCCCCAAAACCAGTGATATCTCCATCCAGTTTGTGTGACAGTGAATGATGTCAGAGGAAGGTGGAATCCCAGGCCTGGAGCAGGGAGAGGTTACCGGTTTTCTGTCCTTTCCCCTTCCACTACCCTAAAAACAATTGTATAGAACCACTTCCTTAAGTGTGGGTAACCTGGACATTCATAAAACCCATGTTTGCTGAAGAACAGAGTGCTACAGATATGAAAAACTCACAGGAGAGAGCAACACTGAAGGAGCTCACCCTCCTGATGTGTTTGTGATATCCAGATTGCTGAGAGGGGAACTAAATGCAAAACAGTTTGTTGCAAAATCTTTGAAGTTTTCAAAGAACTGTTCCTCAAGCTTTTTTTAAAAAGAAAATCCATGATGCAGAGGCCAGGGTACTTATTGTTCCTTATTTTTCCATCACATTCTAACAGAAAGAGTTAGACAGGAATACCTTAGTAGCATCAGGCTCTAGGGATATCATTCACATGTAACTCAAAGGTTAGGAATTTTCTGTTAGTGTGCAGGGGCCTCTCAACAGTGATACCTCCTGACCAAAGAAAACCAGAAGACGAGAGATCTCAGTCTGCATTTTAGCCTGAAAATCCAGTGACAACTGTTAGATTCTACCCAAGTGCATTTAGCTTGGAAGCTGAAGGGAATCAGCACCTGAAGCCAAGTTAAACACACTGGATAGTATATTTTGTAACAGAGATTATGTGGTCCTTGATAATTGCATTTACTTTTTCGTTTATGCTACAGATTTTCTCCAGGTCTTCTCCCCTTTTCTTTAGTATTTAGAAAATTCTTGTTTCTATAGCCTCAGTGGATATAATTTCATATCATACTAGAAAGAATTGATTAAAAATTGATGTACTGTAGGTCAAAACCACTGTAAATTTGAACTACAAGAAGCCACAGAATTAAGTCAAATCCTGGGTGGAGTTAGGACAGCTTTTACACTACTTTACTGGTTGAACATTGGCTCTAGCACTGATAATTTCTGAATCAATATTGTTAAACTTGATCAACTTCTGCATGAAAACCACACCCTGTATTTGATTCATTGTAAGGAAAAAATGCGTTTCTTGCTGTTCACAAGATTTATGAATAATCACAAATCCGTAGTTGATTACTTCTATTCTCTTCTGTTATGTCTTCTTAGGGAAAACATATATCATGTACTGATGCTGTTACCTTACCCTTTTCTGCTAATTTACCAATGACTTAAACCTTTTTTGTATCTGGCAGAATAGCCCTACTCTCTTTTTCGTAATCCTTCAATCCAGCAGCTCCACAATGCATCAGTAGTTGTCCCAGATGTAAAGCAGTGCATATCCCTAACTCATCAGCTGAAAGCCTTTCTACAGTATGTCAAGTATATCTGCAATATTTGTTCAAATTGAAATTTCGATGATGTTCTTTTCATATGCATCAAGACATTTTATATTTCTGTGATTTGGAGTTAATGTTTTTTCCAATCCCAGACAAAAAGAGAGTTCTGATTATCTATGGAGGATGATCCACAATACTTTTTCATTCATTCTGGAATAGCAAATGAGTATGTTTACTCTGTCATCTGAAAAGATGATACCCTGAAACCACACTATTGAGCCTGTCACAGCTGTGTCAGAGGGAAGTGACCCATTTACTGACAGAAAAGTGTAGAAAATATAAAGCTAGGTTGAGATTTTATTTAAACAAAACTAGCCTTGATATGAACTGCTTACTTGCTCAAACAGTGGACTAAGTAATGATGCCTTAACCGCTCACCTATTATGACAAGACCACTACAACAATGGACACCATTTAAATTTTTTAAAAATACTTGTCATCATATTCCTCCTTTCATTCTAATGCACCTTCTCTAGGACATGTTTTGGAAAGGCATTTTGCTACTAAAGTATTGTTTAAAACTTACTTGAAAATGTAGACCATTTCAGACAGAAACAGTACAAGGATTGGTCTTAGACATAATAAATGGCATTTGAGAGCTGCAGAATGGGATTACCATTTGGGTATTGTATTTTTTTTTCACAGAGGTTAACACCAGGAGAGGTCATTATATTATGCTATTGGCTTTCCATTATGGGCCTTCACATTTCACCCCGTTGTTCTGTACTGAGTCCAATAACTTGTGTTTGGGTAAAGCATATCTTCCAGAAAGAGAATCTGTCTTGATCTGTAGACATTAAAAGATAGGGAAGTGATCATACCGTTTTATAACTTGTTCCAGTGGTTAACCACTCATGGTTAACATGTGGCTTAGTTCAGCTTCCAGCCATTAGTTCTTGTTATCCCTTTCTTTGCCTGATTAAAGAGCTCTTTAGTACTCTGTGTTTTCTCATTGTGAGAATACTTATACTTTCACAGTTACCTCTCAGTCAAGTCACCGTTCAATCTTCTTTTCGTTAGACTAAACAAACCAAGCTCTTAAAGTATCTCACTGTAGGCATTTTATCCAACCTTGAATCATTTTGTGGCTCTTTTCTACAACATCTCCAGATTTAAAAGAAGCCCAACAAACCAAAACTCTTCAAGCTGTGGACAACAGAAATGGACAAAGTATTCTCTTATTTGTGTCATTATTGCCAAATAAAGATATAAAAATTCCAAATCCTTTTTCTCACTTGGTTATCTATAGGATCCCAATTGCTGTTTTTCAGAATTGTGCCTGTGCTTACCTCTCCACTATGATACTTAGAGCTTCCTCAATCAATATATTCCCACGCAAAGATGCCCATCCTGCTGGGCTGACCTGGATCTTTTTCTTCCATGCATGGTTTTGCATTTGACTGAGTTGCAACATGGATTGTTTTCTCATTATTTGTTGAATGATCTCATTTTATCAGCAATTTGGTGCGCAATGTATGGCTCTGTTGTCCTCACTATTATTTACTGATCCTCCAATCTTTCTGCCACCCACAAATTTTCTAAGAATGATTTATGTTTATGTTTTAACTCATGGGTGAAAATGTTGAATAACACTGAGTCTAATGTTGATCCCCAGGAGCCTCCTAGGATCACGTCCATTTGATGATGATTTACCACTGACTAACTCTTTTTTGAGATCATTCATTTAACAAGTTCCACATTCATCTGCACTGTGCTCTGTTGAATTCGCATTGTGTTATCAGTGATCTGAAATCTGACCTAAGAATATGCTGGTTACAATGACAAGGATTCTAAGCATTCATAGGGACAGAAAAAAACACAGGTAGTTGCTCAGGTTGTAAAGCAATGCGTTCCCCTCATCTGTCAGCTGAAAAGCTTTCTATAGTATGTTAAATATTTCTACAATATTTATTCAAATAGAAATTTAGATGGTGTCTTTTCATACCTATGAAGATATTGCATATATTTCTCCATTTACAAAATAAACAGAGAGGGTGAAGTGTTGGACAAGAAATTAAAAAAAAGCACAAAACCCTTTTATTTTTCATTGTAGTTCTCATCCATTTCTTGTGCAGCAGAGGAGGGAGAGTAGCTGTGTGGGTAGTCCCAGCCAATGCTGTAGAAACTCATGCACCACACATTGCACAGCATGTCATCTTTTCCTTCTATTCCACATGGTGCATGTGTGGCTACTAGACAGGAAGAATATGAACTCATTTTAGGATATTAGGTCCAGAGAAAATTTTTCAAATACAAATGGGGCTAGAGTAATGTGATTAACTAAGGCATACTCTGAGAGCTATAATTAGATGTGACTTTCACCTATTATCTGCAAATACAGAAGCTTCAAATCTTAATTATTTTAATTGCTTATCCCTACCACTAAAGAATTTGCTTGGAATAGCATAGTAATCCTTGAGGCATCTTAGTACAACAAGATTTTAAAATGCCACAAAAATTGCTAAAAGACTGGGCATTTAGAGTTGGCTTTGGCACATCACCAGGGCCATCATGGACCCTGCAACTAATGCACAGAATCACCAGGGATAAGAAACACAGAATTCTAATTTATGCTGATGAACTTTCTGTTAGGAGGTAGAAGCTGGTTACCAGCTGCATCATCTGCTGAGATAAAAACAGTGAATAACAGAGGCACAAACAGAGGGAAGGTGAGATGAAATATAGTTGTATCATTTAGCTCCATATTTTCTATAGAATGTCAAAACAGGTTAGTGCAAATCATTTCTGAGGACACAAAACTATCATTAGTGGACTAACTATTGTAGTCATTTACAACTGCTCACAGACTTTAAAATATGAGTGCATTGCAATGATATACCTATTTCCATTAGAGAGTATTCCCCCAAAGAACTGAAAATAGATGTGAATTTGCTTTTCTAAACCATCTACTGACAACCAAAAAAGTACAGTAGTTTCTATATTGGGCTTTGCCAAAAGGGTGCCCTTATCAGGAGCCTTAAAGATCATGATTGAAAGACATCCTAGCAAATTGATGTAGTTATTCACTGATTTTTCCTCCAGCCCAAACTTGCCTGCAGACAGCACTGATGGGCTCAAATGGACCAGCTACTATATTCCTAAGTTGGCTCCTCCTCTAACTTTCTTCCAGATACTTAAGATTGCACATTTGTACTTTAGGACCAGTGCAAAGAATGATAAACCCTTAAAAAAATTCACACAACTTAGCTTTCATCAGATTAAGGCACTTTAGCAACTAGAGTAGTATTTTATCTATTCTCACTGGGATTTGCTTCTCTTTATAGCACCCTTGAACTGACCCTGATAGCTGGTGTTTCTATCTTTTATCAGCCCTAAGTCTTTTGTATCACCAGGTTATTGAGTTGTGAGACCCTGCATCTTCACATGTGTACCTAAACTTACTTATCCTTGCCACCCAATTTGGGTCTTTAATAAAGTGCCAGGAAAGGTATATCTAGGTCCTCTCTGCTGTATTATGACATCAATCCCATATGAGACTCATGGTCAAAATCTGATAATGTAAACTTTATTTTCAGCATGAATTTATGATAACTAAGTGCAATTTATAGCTTACATGCTGACATGGCATCCTTTTTTTTTCTTTTTCTTTTTTTTTTTTTTTTTTTTTTTTTTTTTTTTGGCTGAGATCTCAGCATGTTTCCAAGCACTTTTTTCTCTCAGGGTTCACTTGCTAAAAAAGAAACCCAAGTCCACATGCTGATCATATTTGCTACCTCAGGGACTAATTTTCTTTTGCCTCCTTTCCTGTATTCCAAAGCTTCATTGTCATTATCCTCTTGCTCCCCATGCACTAACAAAAAGATTTTAATGTATTCATTATGCAAAATCTTGTCTTTTGTGACCTTTGCCAAGAGTGCCCCCAAAGGACTGGCCGGGCTTAATAAGCTCACAAATAAACTACGATGTCAGCCAAGGGCGCTACTGGCCAATTGAGCCTGCACCATTGCCCTCTCCCCAAGCCCCCACTTCACACCTGAGATACCCTGAGGTGGGATTGTGGGGGTGTTGTCTGCCCTGGAAAACTGTTAATCCTTTCTGGGCGGCTCCCAGCTAGGCAAACAAACCCCTTTGTGAAGGCTGGAACAATCACACAGGCAATATTGCCTTTTGCCACTCCTGAGATAGACTCTGCCTTCCTTTAAGTTTCTCTTTTTCCTCTCTCCTTGGCTACATTGTTTAATACTTTCATTCTTATTATTTCATTTATGTTATGTCCTGTAAAAGCTTTGTCATGGGTGAGCCAGCTAGGTCACTGGAAGAAAGGCACTCTCTCATCAGATCCTTGTGTTAGTCCATTTTCCTCCTGCCTAGAGTTATTGTCTATGTTTTGTGGGGAAAACATCCACTCCCCCATTCAGTCATTGATGCTGTGGCAGATTACAGCAGTTTCTGTCTGTTAAGCAGTGAGGTAAAGAAAAGACTAAGAGGAGTATAGCAGCCTCTTAATTTTATATAAAAAAGATGCAGATAAAGTATATAATATCAGAGAATGACATAGCCAGTAAAAAAAAAAGAATTTATTGTGGAAGAATATAAACTTTCAAAACTCTAAAGGAGATCATGCTCATAAAAGATAGGTATTACAAATGTTAATGCAAATTATTAGTAAATCTGACCCCTCCACCCTGCTATGACACACATTTAAAATTTATTATGGAACACATTCAGGGGAATAGCTTCAGGGAATTCATTGCTCATCTTTCTCTTTCTTCCTCCATCTCACACACTAGCAGTCTCCAGACAGCTTCTCTGAATTCTTCAGAAATACTGCCACTCTAACCTCTGTACCATAGATCCATTGACTTACTTCATTTGACTGTCTGGAGTGACAGCTAAGGTACTAGTACAACATGTTCTCACAACTTCCATGGCAGTGTACACATCGTCTTTCCAGTTCACCTCTATATTATGATGCAGAATATCATGACACAGATTGCTTAAATAAAATCTTTTTGAACTTCCGATGTTTTAATATATATAGTCCAAAGAAAAAGCATGAACAAACCACGGGCTTCAGTTAGCAGCAGAATTCATCTTATAACAGTTACATAGGTTCTGTTTCTGAGATTGTGTCAAATAGGGAAGACTTTCAACATAATGAAAAGTTTTAGGTATCCATCTGCCATTAGCTGCAATGAGACTTAAATATATAATCTTTTTTTTTTTTAGTCTGTTCCAAAATTACCTCTGGATTTATCTCAATTTAAAGATTAAACAAAAAGAACAACCTGAAATGATAACACTGCTTTTTTTCAGAAATCAGCTAGTAAACTTAAGACCACATTTTCATAGATGTTGAAAATTTAGACAGTACTGTGGGTGCTTATCACTGTGAAAACCTAGTTCTTGAGCTTAAAATTCCCTTGATAACAATCCCATACAACTCTTCCTAATGCCATAACACCAAAACACCTCCTCCAGCATTTTAAGGAAAAAAAAAGCCAAAACAAAACCCTAAAACCTTTCCACATTTCAACAGGACTTTTACCAGGTTGTATTTGCAAACTTAAAGAAATATATATTCATTAATCTGACAGGGTAAGGCAATATCAGGATAACACATTTACCATATGTGGAACTGGAGTGTAGCCATTTATTCTTTTAATGTGTACTTCAGACACTCAGGCTGCGCACAGTAGGTACAAATTATCTGTCCAGAAGCTCAGGAAGAGAAAAAGTACCTTTCTTTGGCACTTCTGTCTCGGGATAGGAAAAGGCCTCCAAATGCCTTAATAAAATGAAATAAAAGCAAGGAAGGTAGAAAGGCTAGAATGTTCATCAAGATCTGGGGAGAGAAAAAAAAAAAAGAAAGGAAAACAAAAGGCACTTGTCAATAAATACAATAAACACCCACCCTGTATTACTGCGGTTACTAAGTGCTAAAAATGAGCCTCTGGCAGGCAGAGAGGTGCGCAGACAAAAGGCCCTTGAGAAGTTGTACTGCTGCATCCTGTATAATAGTTGAAATCTGTGAGTGTTTTTCAAGGTTAGGCACAAATAAAGCAAAATTTCTTTATTAAGGTTCCAAATTACTCATCTTCTCCTACATTTCAGCCATTGTGGGGCTCTGAGTACTGTAACTGACCTTTGATAAACAGTCGTTTCACCACAGTGATGAGACTACATAAAAACTGGTCTGCACAATATAATGCAGATTAACTGAGGGGCATTCCAGCTTTTCTTAAAAATAAGCCAGGGTGACACCAGAGAATTTGCTCATAATCTAGCCGGTTGCATGTGCACATACTCTTTGTGCGTGAAATTTCTTTCCAATGAGATAATTTAAACAATTTAAACTCTTGATATACACGTATCAGGCAATTCTATAATATTTCCTTCAAAAGAGAGTCTAGTTAATGCTTTGTCACAGGTGTGAAAGAAATGATGATTCAGTGTTCATATGCTTCACTGTATAATGAGGCTGAGCACTGACGTTTAAAATACAGGAAAAAAACCTGCAAATGTGAAGTTGTTATAGGTTGAGTCATGAACAAGCTTCACTCTTCTGAGTGAAGCCAGTGAGTAACTTGGTACTGTAAAGCTTGCACAGTTATCTAAAGATAAAACCAAGTATCTGTTTTAATCAAGAAATCTTTCATCAATAGTTTGTTTAACCTCAGAGATCATTAAAAATATCTGTAAAATACAAATACAAAGAGTTAGCATACTTTGTGGCATGAAAGATCAAACAGAGTGATCGTGTCATGTTGAAGGTAATCTGAAATATTGACAAGGGACCCCACTGAATTAATTGGGCTATAAAGTTTCATAAGCAAAGCTGTGTTAACAGTGTGGTATTGTTTACTATTTATATGAAAAATTATCAATATCAATTTGCAAAAGCATTTTAGCACACTAATAAGAAAAAAGAGGAATAAGATGAAAAGATTACCTCAAGAACTAGCACTACCACTTTGTTGTGTTGCACTATCCAGTTTCTGTCATTATAGCTGTTCCCAATTTATCCTGTTCTCATTTTACAGGAAAAAATCATAAAAGGCACTAGAGATGAAATGATCAGTATTATTGTCAAGGCATTTTAAACAAGAATGCAGAGTCCTTGGGCCAGAGCTTGAGCAGTTCAAGGGAATCTTTAATCCAGCTTTGTTTCTCTTCCCTGTGTTCTCAATTTGTCTGTCTTGATGCCCATTCACAATGAAGTCTCTAAATTACATCACAAAAGACAGTTGTCTTTTCAGAGAAGAAGCTGTAAAATTGAACTAGAATAATAACAGACATTATTACTGAAATGGCAAAATCCAAAAGTCCATGAAAATAAAATCTGCACTTGAGGATACAGATAATTGATTCACCTAAACAAAATGCTGTGGTCTATAAATAGCACTGTAAAAGGCCAAAGTACTGTTCTTGCAGAAAACAAATTTTTGAATTCCACTTTTAATCTTCAGAACTCTTGGATTGCACTTGATGAGGAGCAAAACCATTTTTAAGAGCTAAATGGTTTTATTTCCAGAATTTCTGAACATTTACAGCACCCAATGGTTTCAATGGAAGCTAGTGGTGCTCATGACCACTGGAAAATCCGCCCATATACACATATCTATTATTTATATTCATAGTCATATATTAGTTATGTTATCTACATACATAGTCATCAGTATTTCTGACTGTGCATTTGATGTATCAGAAAAACATTTATTATAAAGGCAATATAAAAGTACAACTATTCTGCCAATGCACATATTAAATAGAATTCTCTGGTGCGGCCTTGAACAACTATGGGCATTACAATAAAATAAAATAAAATAAAATAAAATAAAATAAAATAAAATAAAATAAATACAGCAGATTAGAGAAGCTCTGTGGGTGTCATCTTGCCATCAGGGTTTTTGCTACTGCCTTCAAAGGGAGCGAGCCCTAAATACAAAGTGTCTATCTATTCAACATTTTTTTTTTTTTCTTTCCTACTTGGGATAACAGAACAATTAAGTGACATGGAAGAAAATAATAAGGAAAATAAAAATACCACTTTAATTGCCTTAGGTCATATTAGGAAAATTGAGGAACTAGTTTGTGGATTGCCAGTGTAACCAGTATGTTGTTAATTTCTCAAGCTGCTTCCTCTGCTAAGAATAAGCCCCAGAAAACATTCATAGCAATTGTAATTTCTGAGGCACACGGTACAATTTATTTAGTCAGTCAAATATATGCAGTTTAACAGATTCTTTGATTCTTTTCTTGCTTTTTCATTAAGCCCTTTAAACTGGACTTCTTGTCAATAAATAAAACTATTGACGTTAAAAGGTCACATCTCTGACCTTTCACATGTTTCTTCTGCTCTGTATCTATATACACTGTATACTTTACCTCGAGAAGAGATTCTTTTATTTAAGAGGGCTTAAACTGTTCAAATTTGTAATGTACTGGGGATTTTGGAATATCTAGAGGGCTTAGTGGATAAAGAACTGACCTTTCATCTCTGAACCCAGTTCCCATCCAACCTGAGATAAGTGGAAGAGTTTTGTGTCAGCTGCCCATGTGATAAAACTAGCTTTACCTTGTATCATTCAACACAATTTGGCATGACTGGCAGTTTTTTCCTCTCAAGAGAAGCACATTGAATATGGAAAATGAATTGCTTCTGTCTCTAGAGAGGGTGGTCCTCCAGGTTAGGCTTTGAAGTTATAAATGGGAAGTGCTGGAAAGCTTGTGTTATTGCTGGTTGCCAGCTCCACATCAAATGTATGGATAAAGAGTGGGTCACAGTTTTAAATCAGTGATAGAAGATGATTTACAAATACAAATATGTAACCACTCTACGTGACTTTTCCTCACCCAAATGGAAACTATGCAATGTAGCCCAAAGTTGATACAAGTAATTCTAAGGTCTACACTTACTCCTATAGGTAGTAAATTTCAACACATATCACAAGAGAATATGTTTATGTATTTTCCTCCAGGGAAAAAACTTTTCCAGATTGCCAAAGAACTACAACTCTTTTATTTCCCTCTATATAAGCCTCCACTTTGCAGCAGCCGATATGCTGGTGGGAGGCCAGGGGGAGCCCACCTCCACCTGCGGAAGAGCTGCTTCCAAGCAAGTGGCTCTGTGAGGCCGCGCTCCCCAAAGCCGCGGGGCTACTTTCTTCTCACAAGCTGAGCATCACAGCCTCTGCGGGGAGTGCTCGTCTACAAGTGGAGCATTAGACCCAGTAATCAAAGACAGGTCCCTAGCACGGCACAGTAGTGCCCAAACCACAGTGCTGGGGCTTCATTTTCTGCTGGATATGGTGCTGTTCCACTGGGAATACTTCTTAAAAAGAAGTTTTGATTTGTTTTGATTAGAATTATGTACTGTGTCTTTGTGACAAACTTTAAAAAGAAACCAACAACCTGAAATGTGAATTCAGTTCATTTTGTTACTGAAACTCAGAACCTGCAATCAGTTAACATGCACCCAGTAATTAACTGGATTTTTTCTGTCTAGTGAATGTATTAGTTATCTGCAATATAACATAATGCTCCCTCTTCTCTTGCAGTCCTTGGAACTAAGTTTGTTTCATCTGATACTTTTTATGACTCTTTAGTAATATAAACCCATTCTTTAAAATAGCAATAGAAAACTGCTTTGCAAGTATTTCTGGAGACAAGATAATTTTATAAACAAGAAAACCCACCTCAGTGGCATTCATTGATTAGTTTTATCTTTATGATTTATCTATACATCACATAGATGGAATCTTTCAGAAATGCCATAAACTGCAGTTTGAAACCATGTCCACCTATTCCATGTCTCATGGCTCTGATCTCGTGTTAAAAAATCAAGAGAATAAATTTCCTTTAAAGATAATGACATCTTTGGAATGTTAATAGTTCAAAACTTTCAAAAGGTAAAATTATTTCTTAGCTGAACTAGCAAAGAAGCAGATTGGCTTAGTCCATTTTGCACCTTTGTGCTACAGAATGACTGGGTTTAAATTACAGCAGCTTCAGTCTTTGCTTTTCAATCCCTTAATCCTTAAGGTGCAGAGGTTTCAGTTCAAGACAACTTCACACAGAACATAAGAAAAGATTCTGTGAGCCTACCTCAAGTATGATGATCATTTTTTCAGCTGTAATCTTTCACTTGCATCCCATAGCAAAAAAATGTCTGAGGAAAACCAGTGTCAAATAATTAATGCATTTTCAATGAAGGGCTCTTTTCCACTATGGTTTAATACACGTGCATGAAAAGCCATAAATGCTTTCATGTGAGCCACTTGCAGATATTCGTACCTATGGTTTTCATCACTGTTTTACTGGTATCCCCTCACAGTAGAGAGCCCTTGTGATATGCCTGAGCTCAAATGGAAAAGGAAGCTAGCCTGGGAGGTTTTACATCTGGTAGCCAACACTATTACTTAAGCTACGTCAGTTTTTAAAAAAAGCTACATAGGTCGAATCAGGGCAATTACGTTCTGATCTAAGTCACATACATTTGTCAATTATTTCCAGGTGTTTTTGGGGCAACATATTTTCCTTATCTATAATTAATATTTTGCTAATAGGGCTGAAGTGAAATGTCAGGGGCCTCTCCACTTTTCTTGATTTCATAAAAAACCAGTCGTGACAGTAATCATTTGACAATGCTTAGGTTTTAAAGCATTATGCTATTCTGTGTTACAGCTATTATTTGAAGTATAGTTTGCAGGTCACTATGTGCATTACATTTCTATGTCTCTCTCTCTCTGCATACATACATACATATGTGTATATCTCAAAGAGGATAGAAAAAACTTACTTGGAAATTAAACAGTAAATGGTTACAGTGAACAATAAAATTACAGAACAATTATGAAAACAATAATGAAAACCTTTATTTAAATTTTTACCTATCATTTTGAACATATTATCTCTTAACTTATGGAGGGTTAGATAAAGCTGAGCATTCTGAATACTGTATAACTCATCAGTGTATGAATAAGTATTCTTTACTAATACAAAACATTCAGACTAACCTCAAAGGTCCAGAAGCCATTGTGGTTGGCACAAACAAACCATAAAAAATGTGAAAAAAAAAAAGCTAAGTTTTGAAAATCACAAAGACAGACATTTATGGAGAAACCAAAGTGACAAGTAGGTTTTTTTGGTGACTGTTTCCTCTGAATTATAGGGGATGCTGTATGACATTAGATTCATAATTGTTGGTGAACGTTTTCTTTTTTTATCTTTCATAAGTTTATGCTAAGAAGTGCTGACATCTCAGAATTACAGAACTCAGTTCACAGACTCTTCTGTTTCAGCTGGCTAAAGTAATGCACAGCAGTTTTTGAAGAATGCAAAATGTGTGCAGCAACACAGAGTTAAAAATTTTATTTTTGATCTTCAAACATTGTTTGACCTTAATCAATGTCTTCCAACAAGCTTAATGTGACATAGCCCTGAAACAAAAACACACAGCTCTCGGGTCCGGCTCTGGAATGAAAAAGCTGTGATTATTAGTCCTCTGTGTGATCTTTTCAGATTGCACTGATGAGATGAAGTTTAATCTCATTTCTCTCCTCTCCAGTACCACAAACCACAGGCAGTTTAAGGCAGCCTGGAAATCTCTTACATCTGGAAGAGCAATAATTCATGGGATTTCACTTGACAGCCATGACAGGCAGCAGGGCAGCCAGAAACAACTGTCTCTTATGTTGTGCTATTTGCAAAAAGTCAGAAGAGGAGGAGCAGGCACAGGACCACATCCTTCTTTAGCATATGTTAGAGGAGGAAACCCTTTTATTTTCTGCCAGATGCTCCATGAATAGGTCCTAAATATTACATAGACAGTAGCTATCACTTCCAAACAAAATTCCTTGGTGTCTGCTAAGCTGCAAAGCATATGAAGGCCTATTGTCTGGCAAAGGGTCATGGTTAAATTTGCACAGATTTTTTTTATAGATATTTCAAATTCTATGTTTTGATTTATAGGCATTTGCACACCCTGCTGTGCATGAATATGATACCATCTTCTGAGCAGGATTATTTCATGAAATGTATATGGGATTTAGGTACAGTAACTTTTACTGGGCAGCTTAGAATGGCCAGCAAAGTACTAGAATTTACTGCAGCACAGCTTGTGCTGTCAGGCTCATGGCTGGTGTTTATGATTTCTGCAGAAGCAGAAATAAACAACTTCTCCTTAATGGCTCTCTTTATGTGTAGGCAGCAGTAGCTCTATCTGGTCTCACAACAGTAGCTGGTGCAGTGGTCTGTCCCATTTCATGTGGAACCAATGTCTGAAAATTTGCATTTCTGCTTTTCTGAGTTTTCAGTGGAAGCGACTGGGAACGAATAAATCAACTGCAAATGTCTGAATGAGTAGCATTCCATTCTACTGCTTTTTTCATGCTATAAATACATCTAGTTGAAATGTCCAGGTTTTGGAGTAAGAGCAAAATGATCAGATTTAATCTTAGTTTGTCTTAGAGACTATACCCACACTGTAAATACTCTGATATCAACTGAGACTTACTTAAATTACTGTCTTAAGGAAGGAGGCCTGTTTTCTGAGTGTCTGTGGTCAAGTAGCTTAATCAACATTTTTATAGGCATTTACATACGTATTTAAGTAAACACTAAAAACTGGATGAGTTACACCAGCCAGCACACAGATGAATTAAATATCAATTTCCATCATTTATATCTGCATATATCTAAAAAACAAAATAACCAGAATGTAATTGTCTAAGTAAAGCTTTTTTGATGTAACAACTGTTTTTAGAGTTCAAAAGAATGTCGACACACACTGTATACACAAGCAGGCAGAAAATATTTTTTTTTCAAAGAAATGAGACAACTGCTCTATGCCAAAGAAAAACAATTCCTTTGCCAAACTACACATTGTTAACTTAAAATGTGTTCCATGTGGAAGTAGGAAGACTGATCTGATGGAAAGGCTAGTGATTTAAAGTCAGCTGGCTCTCTGCCTGTCAACTACACATTCTGGCTTCCAGTTTTACAGCTAGAATTGGAAATATTTCTTTTTTTTTTTTTTCTTTTTTTTTTAATAGGGAGGGGGAGGCATAATTCTTTCTCCTTTTCTGGTGATGCAATGAATTTACTAGTAAACTTGCATATATAATCTTCCAGACGTTAAACAAAGTGAATATAATTTTGGATCACATGTACAAATCTCATTCTGTGTTTTACAGACTTTGTTTTATATTGGACTCATTTTCCAAAGTTAATTTCCCTCCGCTTTTGTATACTCATCACAATTTTTCTGGGAAGAAATCACATTATCCTCTCTTTTCAGTATGGAAAAAGTATAAAGACAAGTTTACTCTATATTCTGAAGGAAGTACAATGTCTAACAGGTTGCAATAGTTCACCTTTCATTCTGTTAGTATTATCTATGTTGATCAAGCTTTAATCTTTGTCCCCCTCTCCTGCACATAAGACACACAGTACTGTCTCCATACATGGCCTAAAGGATATTGCAAACACAAAATGTTCAGATACACATGAACGAAACAGCTACACTACACCTGGTAGTATCTTAAAAAGAGGCTATCATCCCATGGTATTTTCTGGAGGATTCTCTAAACTTCATTTGTTATTCACATTAACCTTACATCCATCATCCTATTTTAGTACATATTTTCCAGCACACGCTGCATGGTAATTATGAATACAGAAGGTTCTATTCACTGTGGATTTTTTTTACATTCTTTAGATACACTGAGCACTATGAGGTTGAATTTTGATTACTGTACTAGGTTTCTGGGCACACAAAACACACTTAGAGCACATTTGCTCTTATTTTTAGTTTTAAAATATTCCTGAAACATCAAGCAAGTCTGCAGATACTTAAACAGCAGAATTTCAGGCACAATTCAGCCAGAGCTGTTTACTGCAAATATGATTGTAGAAAGACTCCTTTTTTTTTTCTTTTCGCTAGAATGCCCACATTTTATTTATGATTTGGATTTTATTTCACAGCATTCCAGTTTAGTTTAGCACGATGTATTTAATAACCATGTCTACTGTCTTAATTACCCTATAAAGCAGGGTTCCATTGGCATTTGACCCTCCACAGCATTCCAGAGAAACTGCAGGACCATGATAATTACCAACTGCCTGTGAGAAAATTAAACAAAAAAGGCCTAACTTTTAAACCACCATTTTAAACGACCTATTACATCTCAGGAATAAATCATTGATGAAATAGCCTGCTTAACAGGAAAATAGCTATTCCATAGCAAAAAAATTTCCCCTTGCATGATCATGAAGAGAATATTAAGTATTCTTCAGCTCAAAAGGTTAGGTTTTATGTCTGTCCAATGCCTTTTAATGACACATTTTTGTGTAATTTTACTGTAATCAAAGCCTTTTCCTGTGTAGGTTGTAGACTATGACTATTTTGTCAGTCTTAAACATTTTACTAGTTAAAGAATGGAAAATCTATTCAAACATGTACCAAGGAAAAAAGTATTTATAAGTGTTGTATCTTTCACCATTAAAAGAACCTGCATTAATGTAGCTTGATTTCCTTCGATTAACACAGCCATTTGCTATATTTTTCAAAAAAGTGCTAATCAAGTTAAACTCATAATAGTACATTGTATTAATTGCTAACACAGTTAAAAAATTCTAATAGATTTTGAAAATCTAAATCATGGTTTGATTGATTTGATCACACTGTCTTTATTCTGTATCTAATAACAATTGCTATACTTATTTCTATTACCATCCTATGCTCCATTTCTTATTGCTATACTTAACCAAGAGTTCTATTTCATCTATCTCTTTCTAAATGTCAGTTTGTATTTTTTTCTAAATAATTAATCTGGGCTGTACATTGATGATTATTTCCAGATCAGATCAGATTAGATCAGCACTCTACATAGATAGTGTAACATTAGGACCATAATCAGAAAAAAGATTTAAAAAATTATTAATTCTACAATTAAAAGCATTATTTTGCACTTTTACATGTACAAAACAAGGATACAAATCAAGGCAATATCCATTACTTTTAAAATTAATTCCAGAACATTTTCTAAACCTCTTTAAAACATTTCACTTGAAAGCATCTCTGTTTTCAACAGAAGCAACTAGAAGTTTAATGAACAAAGAGTTTATGGAAGAGCCAAGCCACAAACGAAACTTAAATGGTTTTAGAAAGGGAGTTTGAAAAATAATTCTGCGTTCAATCAAAAATAGCATAACCCTTCTACTTTGTGCTTTGTGGCTCAAAAGAAGCCTTGTGACATCTATCAGCATGGTTAAAGGCCTCTGGCCACAAGTTTTATTTAAATTCCAGTTTAATTTATAATCCAAAGCAGAGATTAAATGCATAGCAGGCAACTGAATCCTAGCGGTATAGTATAAACTTCTTGGTTTGATGATCCCAGTGCAGTTGTTCCCAGCCCAAATTTGACACTGCTATACTATTGTTCCCATACTACTGTCTACAGAAGTACCACCTGTGTAATCACTTAGACTAGAGCTGAAGTTACTATTGCAGCCTGGGAATTTCTGGAATAACATGCAGTTTAAAATCATAAGAAAATAAGAACAGCCATAATGGTTCAAACCAAAGGTCTAGCTAGTCTCATATTCTGCCTCTGACAATGTCCTGTAGCGGATGTCAGGGGGAGAGGATAAGAACCAGGCAAGCATGTAATATTCTTTCCCATATTCATCCGGCCTCTAGCTGTCTGTAATTCAGACTTCTTGAATGAGAGGTTCTTTTCCTCAATAAATTGGAACACATGACATTTTTAAACATCCACAGTGTATAGCGATGAGTTCCACAGATTAGCTATATGTTGTATAAAGAAGTATCTCTTTTTGTTTGTTTTGAACTTGTCAGCTGCTTTTTTCACCTGGTAGCCCATATTCTTGTATGGGAAAGCACAGGGATCAATAATTCTCTATGTGTATTCTCAAGGGTGGTTAAAGATTTTGTAGACTTTTGTAAGTTCCTCTCTTAATTATTCTTTGTTATTTTATTTTATTTTATTTTATTTTATTTTATTTTATTTTATTTTATTTTATTTTATTACTTATTTATCTTCCCCATACTGCAGTGCCCTGATCTATTTAATAATTTTTAATTTGTGGAAGCATTTCCATGTGCTGATGATTTTTATTGCTCTTCTCTGTCTTTTTTCAGTTCCACTGTATGCTTTTTGGATAGAAGAACCATAAATGCCTACTTTGTTGAGAGAAACCTTGTTTCATATAGTATTGAATTTAATTATATACCATACCACACCGTGCTGCAGGTATATGTACAAGAATCCAAAATCAAAGTCAGTCATTTTGATTTCTCTGACACCAAATGTCAGTGTGGTAGGTTCAAGCCCTAGAAGAAGCTAGGAGATACAACATTAGAGAGCTTATCAAGTACTAAGTAGCTTAGTGTTTTGGAGCCTAAACTCTCACGCTGTAATCAATGCTTCCATAAGGCACTTGTCTGACCATCTGGCACACACCAAGCCCCTGTTCATTTCTAGTACAAAACCTTGTCACATAGTCCTTCACAGCCAGTACTTCACTTCATTATCTGGAGCACCAGTCTGCTCTCCAACTCAGCTCCACAAGTACGTGGTTCATTCATATGTCAGTCCCATTCCTATACCCAGATGTTATTTCAGGGAACCGAGACTTCATCCTTGGAGATATTCAAAAGTGGTCTGGACATGGTCCTGGGCAACTGGCTCCACATGATCCTGCCTGAGCAGGGGGGTTGGACCAATGACCTCCAGAGGTCTCTGTCTACCTCAATGATTCTGTGATTCTATGACCTTGCCAAGCAGTTCCTGTTGACCTCAGCTTTACCTAAGTTAGCTCGTCACACACAGCTGATTTCAGGAAAGATTTGTTACCAATAAAGAGCAGGCAAACACCAAAGAATAAGACAGGAAAAGCCTTGATTTCCTCTTTTCTGTGATGCCTTAGTGTCAGATAATCAGGGCAGTAGTAGTGAGTAGCAGAGGTAAGGGCCAAATAAAGGATGCATCTAAATAAAGGATGAGTTCTAGAAGTTTAATTGGAATTTTGAATACAAAAATAAGTGGACATTTTCAGACTTTTGTTTGGATGAATCTATAAGTTGCTTGCATTTTACCGAAAATAAAAGCAAAGAAAAAACAAACAGCAAATGGGGAAGAAATACAAACTGGTATCATTTTTGATGATGTATGATGTATGAGGACAGACAGCTGTCAGAATTCAAAGGTCTTCTTCTTCAGGATGAAATATGCTCCCTTCCACCAAGCTCCAGTACTATATTTGTGGAATAAGATGGAGTAGGGGTAGATCTATAGCTTAAAATGAATAAAACAACACACATATAAAAACCCAAAAACAAAACCAAAAGAAAACCCCCAACAAGCTGGGTCTAAGAACAAGAATGAAAACTGTTATTTTCATTGTAACGATATGAGGTGTTGGCAGAAATGTTTGATGATTGTTATGAAGGGATCATATATCTCCTTACATTATCTCCATACATGGAAGAAGTCAGATGATAGCCTTCTACCTATGCCAAAGTCTGAAGAATTGTATAGGGGGTGAGGGGAGAGAAGAGAAAAAAGTGCATTATGGAAGACTTGGGGTTATGAAGAATGGATGAAGTTTCAGTATATGCAGAGTCAAGATATTGTACAGGTATGTAATATATGACAGCAGTGACAGGCATCTCTTTAGAAACAGAATATTTAGGAGAGGGAGCAGCACAAGGGGTATTTTTAGTTGCTTTTTAAATAAAAACAAATACTATATGGAAGTGAAGATTTATAAGGACACTTGTGGGCACTAGCAGTAGTGGAGAAGGAACATCAGAGTTTCTCAGGGTACTCAGGGAAACACAAATTTCGCAAGTAGTCAGGTTAGTAGTATGGGTATCTTAAATAATATGGTAAATTTGGCTAAAATTTCATAGATAATACTTTGGCCAATTTAGCTGTATTGTTAGGGAAATAACAAGGCAAATGCAGTAATCCTTCAGCTGTAGTTGAAACTAAAGGCTGCAGCAGTTTACTACTTATCAAGAATAATTCATGTTAGTCATACATTGCATGGTCACTCATCTGGGCTTCAGGCTTACATTTTTCTTCAGCTTGATCTGAGGCAAGAACTTGAACATGGGCTCCACTTCTCAAGATTAATTGGTATAATGGTATCAGTCTTTCTTGCCATAGCGACCCCACTGTATAATTCATTTTAAATTTGCAGGTAGAGAAGGGGGAAGAGACTCTACACCTTTGCACCTAGTCCGCTTAGAAGGGGCATGAGTATTACTGTGAACATAGGTGTTCAAGTGTTAAATTTCTTTACATAATTTTCAACTAGAAATCTTAAATTCAGCCACTCAAAGACTGTCTTTCTAGATGCCAGTCTCTGAGATTCCGATGTCACCAGAGCAACCCAAATTCCTTTCTGTACCAGAAAACAGTTTTGCCCTCTATGTCTGTGTTCAAATGCTAACAAAAAATTTGTTTTTATGGACATGCCTTGTAGTTCCAGGATTGTTTCCTTCTTCTGAGAACAAAGAAATGTATCTGCATCATACTGGTAATGGTGCACTAAGTCCATCTATATGACTTCCAGGTTTTCAGTGCTTATTGACAACTGCGCTTAGGTGATATGTGCAGTGCTATGTTATGCCCAGTCAGTTAAGTCTATACTGATAAGCAGAGAAATTATTAAAAAGATCTATGACTATTTTACCCTATCAGTCTTCCAAAACAATTCAAGCAACTAGTTTTGCAGACCCTTAGCTAATCTTTAAAAGACATCTTTCCCTTCTATTCTTTCTTATATACTGTAAGTTAATTTTTATGTTATATTCTCAGAGATGTCTGTTGATCAGATGTTAGTAAGCATACCTTGCCTCCAGAAAGCATATCAGGAAGTCAAAGGGACCAAAATTCTTGTTTTCCCATGAATGTACTTACTGACATAGTAAGACCTCTTCTTCAGGATATGAGGTCTTACATGCCGATCCACTAATAAAAGATTTTCAACAAGACAACTTATGTATTTTTAGATTAAACTTTTAATAGTTATGTCAAAGAAAAGGACTGTCGGGAGATAAAGATAGACATAGGCAGAATGAAATGGTTTGGCACAACTCTGGAACCATCATTGTCTGAAACTGGTTTTCAGGCAAACACCATGTAATTAGGAGATGCACCTGCTCAGGACTTGAGCCGTGGCTATTTTTTACATCCAGACTACAGAACAGAATGCCAGGACTTCTGGTTCACAATGTCGGCATAATATTCCTGAAGGGAACCAGAGCTTTTACATGTGGAAACAAGACACACTAAAATACTTTTTCAGAGTTCAAGTTACTTTTCTAGGCAGTCTTAAGTGATCCATAAGAGCTTCTTTAAAATAAAGCGTTATTTATTTTCTCAAAGCTGCATAGCAAGTATAGCAAGTGGGTGAAGCAGCAAGAGCTGTATACTCTTACTGTTTAACCGTATTTATTTTTTTTATTTGTATACTGTTGATAAGTTTCACTCAGCTGATGCACTTAATTCATAGGCGAGGGTTATCACCAGCTCTTGTGGAACCAAATGCATAAGTCTTTTTCTGGCAGTTTTCTTCAACTGCCAATACCTCTAATATTTTTTAGAGACTTTAATAGATTGCTGTCCCCTTGGATCCCAGATTTGGGCTGGGAAGACAAAACCTGCTTAACCTTGTCTGGTTTATCTTAATAGCCAGGTATAGGGAACACAGGTAGAGTTTCTAGGTTCTTTATTGTTTCCACAAGTGTTCTTCATAATCTGTCTAATAATTTATTTTCTTCACTGTTATTGGTCGTCTTTAAATATTCCCTGCATTTTTTCTTGGAACCACCCAGCCAGGCATGATAAGATCAATAAAATAATCTCCAGAGCCACAGTTGGTATTAAAAAAAAATAATGCAGATATCTCTCTTATTCTTTTCAGCAGCTGATGAATATTATTCATATGATTTTTCAGTGGTTCAAAGAGGTAAAGCTGCATTGTTGTCAAAGTTGCTTCCATTTACAAGAGCAGTTAATTTTGCACAGCATAACGTAATGGAGGAAACAGCACTGTTGGCACCAGAGCTTATGGAGCAGGCTATATTGTATATGAGCAAGAGATGGAGGTCTTTGATAAGAGATGATGTAGGGGGGTGGCTTTAATGCTCCAATTCATTTTCTGTGTGAGGGGGAGGGATGGCCTATTGAAAGTTTCATTTTAGGCCAGTTAACTAATACTACCCCTTACTGATTCTCCAGCCATGCTCAATTAGAGAGACTCCTTTGTCCTGACACCAGTCAGGATTACTACAATTCATCAACTTTACCCTGAAGAGTGCTTTTATACCAGCTAGACCTTTCAGCTCTAGCTGTGAAATGCCTAGTCACGAGGTTGCCAGTAGACATTTTTCCTCGTCCCTGTAAATAGTAGGCCACTATAGGTACATATCCAAAGCTAACTAATAATAGACAATCTAAATATGTAGCAAGTGTTACGTATTTGGAAATTAATTTAGAGTAGTTGTCAGCACATGTATTAAGCTGTACCAGGAGTGTAGAAATATATCAAATAGCAAAGGAAGATTTTTTTAAAGATATTAACAACTTCAATGCAAGGAGTAGTTGAGCTTGTCAGATGAAAAAGTGGCTATACCCCCAAAATAGCTTTACAACAGTTTGGACAAAGGCTCAAAAAAAACCTCATTGGCTTCAGAGTCAGGAACAAGCAACCACAGACAATGCAATATATCAGTTGTTGTAGTTGAAAGAAAGCCAGGCTTTGCCAGCACAGCCTGTAAACTACAGAAGGTCAAATCACAGTGATTCAAAACATTTGCATACACTGTTATGAAAACCAAATGTTTTCCCTTTAATTCAAATGAACATGAAAATTAAACTAACAATAAAAATTTGAAAGAAAATTCTGGGGAATATGCTGACATGCAGCGAAAAATAAGGCTTCTCTGCAACATTAATTAAAGCGTGAGTCATAGTAGAGAGCTATCTTATTGCAACCATTTGCAACTAGTAGTAATATGTTAGCCTTCAGTCAGAACAATGAGTATCGTCAAGATTTTAGCTGTCGTTCATGAGTATAGTTGAGCAAACTGTTGGTCACCAATTATAAGCTGGTGTACAAAAGGCTTGAACCAATCTAAATTGTTCACATCTAGCACTTAGTATGACAGGTTTTTTTCTGCTGAAAATACAGTTTAATGTCAATAAGATTTTCGCAGGTTGAATTAGACCTGATAGAGAAATAACATATAAAAAATTCAAATTCTTAATCTTTTTACTTACCTTAAGAAGGTTAAATATAAGATTTTTTTGTACTTTTATAGTTTCCTTTAAAAATATCTAATATGGATAGGAAATCAGAAATAAAAGCACTTTTGAATTACGGGAAAAGTACAGCCGTGATATGTAGAAAATGTGTTATACCATCTAACTAAAAGTGTGGCAGCAGGAATAAAATGGATATAGCATTTTTATTTTCAGATAGGGATTAAATTGTGTGAAGAGTTGGAACAAGTAATGAATATCAATTGCAAGATAAAAAAATTTCAAAATTCAAAATTGTTTTTACTAAAGTCAGTGTGGCCTTTGCATTGATTTAAATAGAAGCACAAAAAATCCTACAGTTAGCACATTAGTACATATTATAAAAAATCATAACGTTAAGCCAAAGCTAACTGAAAAATAAATTCTATAAGTCAAGCTGTGGACGTTGTTTGAGCAGTTATAGAATATATGCGGTTATTCTGTTTAGTAAGTCTCTTTTGGACCTGTTGTTTCTACTCACTGCAGATGGATACAACCAGGAAAGTTATTCAAGAAAAAGGTGGGACTGAACAGAAAAATGGGTACTGGCAGGAGCAGTGAAATTGAGGAAGTAAGGTCCTGGGACACTTGGTTCCTGCTGCCCACTGTAGGCTGGTTAGTATTCAGTGACCATTTTGATCACAGTCCCAATCCTGTAAATTTAAATCCCACCTTTTAAATGCCATGTCTTTGGCAAGTTTTGAATTTCAATGGACAAATGGGTTAATATTTTTGGTGGATTCTGGTATACAAAAACACAAACCTTTTATTTCTTGGAAATGTAAGGGAAATTATTGAAATCACAACATTTTTCACCTCCATTTCAAATTTTGTCTGGAACCAGAAATATCTACACACAGCTTAAGTAAAAAATTAAAGAATGCACCTCACTTTTCAGGAAGCTCTGCTTTTCACTGCCAGCTCTCTCCCCTGCCATATTTTTGTCACAACTCATTCAGAGTGGCTTTCCTCTGAGCTGAAGGTGGAGGAAAGTCAGAATTAGGTCACAGACGTACAGACTCACACATGTATCTATACAAAAGTCTCTGTACTTATGAAAAGTTTGGGACAAATCCAATCTCAGGTGTCAGTGAGTCAATTAACCTTCAAATCCTGCATTTCTTAGACATTCAGGTGCTAGCATGTATTGCCTCTTACATACTGCATTACTAACAAAGACATACAATTCTTATCTGATACTCCATATGTCTGTTCTGCCTCAAAAATAGCAATTTAAAATAATTAAAAAAAGGTAGAAAATCAATTATCCTACATGGCATATATTTTAGACAGAAAAGTGTTCATTTGATGTGTTTTATTTAGTTACTTTAACAGCAAACCAAGATCCTAGGGAAAGCCACAATTTTGCACATAGCGCTCTGGAAACTTGAATGTTTCTAATGTACTAGATATGATTTCTGAACTGAAAAGAATTTTCTGAGTGTCGTTACTGTTTCTGCCTTCTCAGCAATCATAGAAGCTCACATCTATCATTTCCTTTGTTCTGTGAGAGACAGACTTCTTCCAAGGAGGAAAAAAAAAAGAAAGAATGGAAAAGCACTGGAAATATTTACTGTGATGCAATGGAAAAAAAAAATTAAAGATGTAGTCAAAATACACCCTGCACTTTATATTTCAGAATTTTAAATATATATTGGTAGTTATACTATATATATATGAAATATACTGGAGATAGTAATATTTTTATATTTAAGCTATCCATTATGTTAAAATAATTGTATAATATAATTTATTCTATGTTATGGTTCTTATCTATAATTTCAAAATCTATGTATATAGATGAAGTATTTGAGATCATAGCAAAATCCTCTTCTCCTCTGTTTTCATTTACACTCATCCATTTCTACAGTTATTCAAATTAATCATCTTAAATGGATATATATTTGTTGTTTTGCAGACCCTTTTCCTGAAGCTTTAAGTGTACCACTGATTTTTTTATCAGATTTTCTTTGGGATGAGCCAAATTTCTTTAACGTACCATATCACATTGGATGTATGCAAAAGGGATGTACATTTTTCAAAAGAGATTGTCAATTAGAAAATTAGGCTAAAAATTGGATCCTAACTGAAAACTTTGTAATGATCTGGCAGCAGGGAAAAATACTCTCTGTATTTTTATTCTTTTAATGCTTTTGACAGCGTTTGGGATAGTCAGCTGTACTGCTTTGTTGCACTTGTTGCACGGTGATGCCATTCTTTTGTGCCACTCTGCAGCAAAGCAGGTAGCTCACGCACACATGGTCTTTCTCACCCCCTAACTAGCATGTCAGCAGATAAGGTATACTGGTGTATGAATTTGTGACAAAAAGGGGTTTTGTTTTCCTGAAGCATTTTCAATGAGATTGAATAGCACTCTGGGAAACCTTAACACATTTCTTCAGTTTCTAGATGACTGTACATTCTCTTTCTTCCCACATATGGTTTACTTATTCAGCTAGGTGATGCACAGTAATAAACAGAGCCAACCCTTGGCCACTGGTTGCACTGAGGGTGCTGTCCACCCTGGGATTTCAGGTCTGCTGACCCTTAACTCCCCAGCACAATGAGACGGAGATTGTTTCAGTCTTCCTAAATCCCTGCAGCATGAAAGGATTAGGCAAACTAAAGTACTACACTGAATACAACCCTAGGAATTTGTTTCTTCAGAATCTTATTAAACTAATTTAGAAATATTCTCAAAAAGGCAGTGAGTGACTTCATTTTACAACTTATTTAACCACTGCTAAAAAGAAGGGGGAAAGCAAGTACCAAATTGTTTCTGCAAAAGTATGCTCAATAATATTAATAAGGTAAAGATGTGATCTTATTAATGCAACTCTTCTGTCCATGCTTTAAAAAGTTTTAAGAAGTATTCTATAAAATGAGAACAGATCCATCCTGAATATTTTCCTAAAATCTTTCTGTATTTTAGGAAGTAACGCACCACTGTTTCTTAGGTGTCAGTATCAGCTGCTAAATATGTCTCTTTCTTTTTTTCATACTAAGTATCTCCAGGTCATTCTTAAAAATATAGTTCTCCTTGTCCCACAAGTACATGTTTCATGGATAGAATAACCATTGACATTCCCTGTCACAGCTGACCACAAATCACTCCTAAAATTATTCTTCCTCAGACTTTTTTCCAGGTTAAATCTCTGCTGTGACACAGGTGAGTAACCACAGCTTCTGGGTATATGTTGAAGTCAATTACTTCACTTTTATTGCAAATACTAATAAGGTACAGGAATGCAGGTGGCTTCCCCCCCCAGTTAAAACCATAATTTCTAAAAAGTCATCGATTAAGAACTTTTTGTAACAAATTCCCCCTCTTTTCAGTTCCTCATAATCATCTCTTCCTTATGAAAAAAAGCTAACATTAACACTGAGATGAAGTTGATCAGTTCTGAGTCGTGATAAACCTGTGTGCTGCTGTCTGAATTGTTACTGTTCAACCCTGTGAATCTTCAAGAAATGCACTGAGGCTAGAATGAGATCGTCTACCTGAAATTATCTATCTCGAGATTCAATGACTGCAAAAAGCAGGTGAAAATCTTCATGAATGCTTGCTTCGGGAAAAGGAAGTATGGGGAGCTGAACAAGCCATGGCTTTTCAATGTGATATATAGATCCATTAGAACCTACAGGAACAGCCACTGGTAGCAGCAAAAATCCAGGCAGATTTAAGTAACTGGGCTGCACTAGCAACAATATTTTCAACCAAGCAAAGGAGTTGTCTAGCAAACTAGCTCTTGTCTTTCTGCTTTTGTTCTCTGCTCTTTTCAACATCTCCTTCCTTGCATTTGCTGCAAAGCCAGAATGTGGCCCTTCCTTCTTTACAGCTCACCTGTCATCTGTACAGTTTTGTGATGGACTAGATAATCCACAACGTAGTTATACACTGATCCTTTACCTCACACATTTAGTTTTAATGGTGTTACCTGCTATGTTCTATTGTCTCTTTCATCTTAAAATGTGAAATGAGTCTGCTTCTCTGAACAATGTAAACTGGCAATGCTCAGTTATTTGAGAATTGGTGTTTTATTAACTTCTACATCCCTCTCACCTGAAAGCCCAGCCCTCTGTCTGGGGTCACTTCACCATTTGCATGCATAAGGCCCCATTTTGAATTTGGTGTAAAGCTGTGCCACTTGTACCAATATAGTTTTCCATCCCATTCACTGCTGGCTGCTTCTTACAGCTTTCAGTGCACTAAGAAAACATTTAGAAGGACATGACTCAGTGTGTTTTCCGAGCCATGAAAGACAGGACTAGATGTTTACTGCACTCCTTTAGGGTGAATACATGGGGCGGAGCTCTAAGTCTCTCTTCTGATGCCAGACATTATGTTTTATATACTATTTAGTTTTTCGCCCCCTATTTGTGCTCAGGATCCCATTGTGATCTGGGTTTGGTACAAAGGAGATTCAGTCTTTTCCTATTCCTCTGTTCCCCAGCTCCCACACTTCCTCTTCTCCTTAGCCATCAGGCAATCAAAATGGTCTGGCAGGGTACTTTAAATATATTATTGCTTCTGGGCTTTTTGCTGATTGGAAGGAGTTGTATAGTAAAAAGGTGCAGAGATATTTGTGTGATAAATGGGAAGATATAGACTGGGATGCTCGGCAGGTCAGAAAAAATACTGTCGTGCAGGCAAGATGGAAGTGAAAGGAGGGGAAGGAGAACATGACCTGTTAAAGTGAGTGGCAGCCACCTACAAACCTAATCCAAATAAAAAGCCTTGGAGATGAAGGGGAATAATGGGAGGTCCCCCTCCAGTTTGCAGCATCACAGAAGGATGAAACCGAATAGCAGTCCTTGCTCAGGCTGTACGAGCCTCTGCCACAGATTCCCTCCTCAGTGGGAGCAGGCCTGGGTGGGGTCCAGGTCACATCACTGTCCCCTGTGCCCTGCACAGCAGATCTGGCTGGGGGTAGGCAGGAGCAACATGCTGCAGCCTCAAAGGCTGGAGCAGTCAATGCACTTCTCCACAGGCTGCTGCAGAGCTTCAGGAGACACTGTGCCTGCCTGAGGCACCATGCCTCCTGGAGCTCCTGCTGAGCAGCGCAGCTTTGCATCCCAATGCAAGCCTGCGAATATGATATATGACCCAGCCCTGAGTAGAGGGAAGGAGGCTGGTTGCCACATTATTATGCATCCTCCTTAAAACTCCAGGGGAGGCACTCTGTTCAGTTGTACTTCTACTGGATGAAAACTGAAAATATCTGTAAATGATTAAAATGGTAGGAGAGAAACAATCATAAATATTCATCATCTATCACTACCGATTTATTTTCCTAATGCTGTTGTTACTCATAGGACCAGATCTGGCTTGTTTTGGCTTCAGTAGCACATGTACAACGCACTGGAATTTAGCAATAATTATGTTTGCATAAATTTAAAACATCACACAGTTAAATTAAAGGGAACTATAGGTATGACCTTTGTGGCATGCTGTTAGATTTTTTACATCATCTCCCAAATGTAATAAATAAATGCACATGATATTTAGAAAGTTCTGTACTTTTCAAACACACCTTTACAAGTAGCACTAAATGAATATGTTGCTTTAAGAATTAATGTAACAGCTTGACCTGTTCCTGAAATTCCAAGTACTGCCTAATTATTATTTTAATGCTATTTCAGCAAGAATAGGTCTTTACTTTTCTATGCAAATGAAAGGAGCTGTATTTATCACTCTCATATATCCAGCATGATTTCAGTTTAAATTATTTTAGTGGAACATATAGAGTTCTATTTAAGAGTGAAATGAATAGAGATATACTCAATGTACATGAAATTAAGAGAGAAACAGTGTAACGTGCAAGCAGGCCTTGAGGAAATCTATGGTTCATCAGATGTTACTGCTCTCCTTAAAAATCTCCTTTAGTTTGCAGTCAAATCCTCTTTTCAGGTCTGTTTTGATGTAATATTTTGCAGAGAAACAATTCGTCATACAATCTATATGGCAATAAGTAGGAAAGAGTTGCAGTTTTTCATACAACAAACCAAACACTGTCCTTTTATTTACTAAACTAGATGAGTTTTCTAAAACACAGGGATTTTTTTTAATAGTTATGTGGCTCAGATCCAGCAGGCAAACCTGTTTTACTGATGGGGTCTCTACTTATCCAGTGTTTCTGTCATCAGCCTGACCTTGCAGCTTTCTACAGTGCCATTATACCCTGGGTGCTGGCTTATTTTCATACAGCAGCCCCCAACTACTTGATCCCACTTCATCTACTTCACGGACACAGACATTTGTTGGGCTTATTAGCTCAGCAGGAGCCTTATCATATTTTGTATCTGAGGCTGTTGGAGATGTCAAGAGATGGAAATGCTGTGTAGCTTTTTATCCTCCCTTCTTGCACTTTCTCTGAGAGCCCAACAGTGTATTTGGATTCAATGCTCTCCTGCCACTAGCTGCTGAGATCTCTTTAAATATGTCTAGCTTTGCCATCTGTACCAATAACACTGCAAAGGCTTAGCCATGATTAGGCTGTCAAGATTTATTAAGTTAAAAAGTATCAAAGTTTCTTGCTGCAACCCCAGACCTTTTAAGAGTCCACCTTCTTTAGAAACCCTTCCCCCTCCTGACTAACACTACAGTCAATGTGCTTCGCTTGACCTTGACCAACATATGCACCCGGGGAACACTAATGAATTTGGGCCAATTCATCTTGGAACTCCAAATTTAATCAAGCTGACATGCCAGGGAAAGCAGACTGTAATTAACTCCTAGCATTTTAGGTAATCTGTAAATTTCATAAACTTAGCTCAATCTGTTTTTGTGGTATTAAGCATTTTTTTGTGGATTTGTTTAATGGACTACAATTGTTAAAATAATACGATAATAACAATTAAAAAGAAAGCATTTTCTCATAGCATTAAATCCCTTTAAAAATTACTATTTGTCCAGGAGAATAGGATGCCACCGAACAATGTATGCATAGCAGCCTGCCTAGGAAAACCAAGCGAATCCAGTGTTATCATTTCTTTTTGAAAATGAGTCATGCACTCATTTCGTGATGTGTGTGTTATGAAAATGTACAATCAATCAAAAAAAAAAAAATCCCTGTTCAGTGTTATCTTTCAATTGGTTTAATTTTGATGAAGAAGAGATAGGAGCATTAAAAACTAGCCCATAGGGATCCTGTTTTGTTCTGCTTCATTTTATTATTATTTGTATAATGGTAGCACTCAGAGGTCCTGGTCAGGATCAAGGTCCCACTGTGTGAAGTGCTGTATGAATGCAAGGTTCTAGCCCTGAGGGAAAAAAAAGAAAATACAGTAAAATCCTGATTAAAATAAAAAAAAAAAAAAAAAAAAGAAAAGGAAAAAAAAAACACCCCACCATCCTAAACCAGACTGCTCTGAGACTGCTACTCAAATCTCCAGGCTGAAGTAGTTCCTCTGACTATTTTTTTCTTCTTTTCATATCTGCATGGAGCATCAACAGCACGCCTAAGCCCTAGACCCTCCCCAGTGGTCCTGGTAGGCGAGAGTTTCTGGGTGGCAATGAAAAAAAGAGAAGAATAAAGTCAGAGCTCAAGCAACCAAATTATTATACACTGATATAAAAGAAAAAACCCTAGCTATTAGAGACTGAAACCATGACTACATTTACAACATATGATCTCAACAATTATAAACCTTTGATATTTTTTATGTAGGAGTTCATAAAAGTATGAGAATCAGGGCCATGCCAAAGATTGAAACATATACATATATAGTATTGTATGCATATATTTATTGCAGACCTTGTTAAAGGAAAGCAATCAAATAATGCCAGGTATTGCTTCAATCAACTAAATGTTATGCATTTAACAGCAGAGGCAGAGAGGAGCCAGAGCCATTAATTTAAGCTCACTTCTTGAATATGGGTTTTCTAAAAACCCCACAGTTTGGAGTTCTGCTCTGTTGTTTTGTAACCCAAAAATTAATGGATGAAGTTTTTTAAGGCAGACAGCAGTAGAAAGAACCACAGTGAACAAAAAATTCACCCAGTCCTGTTGATCTTTGTATTCTTCCTTTTCAAAGAGATGAACAGTATTTTGTTGGTAACTAATTGATAACAAATTCTTCAATTTTGCAGTGTGTACATATTTAAATGAACACATATACATGTGTTAAATAAACACAAACACATGTACAGTGAGTGACAAAAGGAAGCATGTGACAACCTTTCCACACTGATTCTGGTGGCTATGGCCTGAAAGGAAGAACAAGGTCTGACTTCAAGCATAATATGCAAACAAATACACACCCACACACTGTATTTACACACCCAACAATCATATACAGCAATATATATGCATATTCTATAGGATGAGATTTTTGACTCTATTCCAAATTGTTTATGTCACTTTAGATGGACTAATCAGCCATGCCATGTCTTTCATGAAAATTTTCCTCATAGTGAAGAAACCACAGTGTAACACTATCGTAGAAGTTCCTTTACCATCCTCAGTCCTGTGGGCAGTACAGTCTTTGGTTTCTAAATGCACTGGACCAAGGGGAATAAAAGCAATTCAAGGCTTCCTTTCTTCACCAGGCTGGAAAAGCTAGGCATAAATTGCTTGTTCTCTTTGTTCGTATATGATTATATATATGCAATGGTCTCCATCAAAAAAACAAATATGCATTTTTGCATTTTTGTCCAAACTCAGAAAGCTGAAAAATGAATCTTACCTGCCCTTAGTCTATATAAACAAAAAATCTATGCAGACCTTTTCCTTAATGTGTGGAGTACCCAGGACTTTGTTCTGAAAAAATCACAAACACAATTCAAATACTCAATAAAACAAGGTGGAGTCTACATAGACGTGGCCAATAATGTGCTGTAAACTTTAAGAGATGCAAAAAATGTCTTCACATATGCTATTACAATTTATTAAGCAAATTCCTAACCCTAATAGCTAGTAAAAGCTAGCAAAGTGCAACTGGCTACTTTAATAACCGGAAACATAAATGCTGGTTCACAGAAAGTAATCTCCCAGCAATCATAATGTGCAATAGATCTTTCAAGACACTAAACACTTGACCAGGGTGATCTCACCTGTGAATGCTCTCTAAAACCCTTTTCTTGACTGGTCAATGAGAATGTTGTGGTGCAAAGATATGACTTACTTCAGCATATTGGATCCCTCATCATCAGGCTACATGCAGGATTAGACAATGCAGACTACGTGGGTGGCGGTGATGGGCAGCCTCCAGTGATCAGGTGAAGGAATACCCAAGGTGGTGTAGAACCATTTTTAAGTAGATCTACGTGAATTGTGAGATAGCTGTCCATCTAGAGGTTAGGTGTATGAAGCCCTGCAAGGATTTATCTCACCCCTCCTTTTCAGAGACAACTGAATCTGTGGAGATAATTGGAATACCACAATGCCGGCTCCACCACCTCCATCTTAACCTCCTACAATCAATGTTATCACCCAAAAGAGGGAACATAAAATTATGAAAAAAAGTTTAAATTGATGTAAGGACCTGAGTAGCTAAAAGGCCACTGGTAGCTGAACAAGACGCTCAAAATTTTTAAAGCAACCTCCTAAAGGGAAAAGTAAGTTAATGCAAAACACTGAAAGGAGTAATCAGTAATGTTGACTGTACCTTCAACAGAGGATATCCCCCCACTAGCTGATAATGGAGAACAATCTTGAGGCTGTATTAGATTCACTGATAGTCCTGACTACAGAGATAATTGTGGTAAGAAATGGTTGCACTTCCACTTTCTCAAGAGACTGTGCCCATTCCTGTCAAAGGAAGATCTGGAAACTGTGATTCATGCTTTTATCATCTCCATGTTGCTAACTAGGGCTAAGGGCTCCAGAGAAGTTTCATCTTGTGCAACACTCAGCAGCCCACCTCTTAAGCATGAAAACCTGCCAAGAGATCATAATGGAAATCTGCACACTCTAATGGATTTCTGCATTCATTATCCAGATACAAATCAACTTCCTGGTCCTTATATTTAAGACCTTAACATTTTAGATACTGGCTTCTATCCAAGATCCACCAATGCAACTGTGCTTATTGAAAATGCTAAAGTGTATGGAACCCATGTTCAACTGCTCAAAAGTGTTTCCTGTATTAGGTTCCTGACTCTGGAAGGAAAATTTACCATGCTTCAAAATGTAATGTAAATCACATCTTCTCACAAGCAAATCTTCCTATAATAGTGCAGCTTCAGGAGGAGTGATGAGGAGTGAAGGAAAAAGGAACAAGAAGTAAAGTGGGAAGAAAAAAGAGGGGAAAAAAAGTGTATGTCTCCAAAACCTGTTAAACTTAAGCATAGCTATGGGTAAAATCTTTCTATAGACATCCATAATTTACTTTTGAGCATGAGAGTTATGGACATATTACATGCGTTGATGGAATTAGTGACACTTGGAAAAATTTCTGCCCAAGAAGCTTACAGTCTGAGAGTCCTTTTATGATATGCTGAGCAGGAGCAAAAGGAAAGAGGGAGATGAGTTGGGATGAAGATAAAACTTATATAATTGCAAGGAAAATAGGGCATCACTAATTTCTGTACCATACACCCACATACTCAACTCCTTTTTTGGCTACTGAAAGCTGATTTACCAAATGTTTTCTTTAAAGTAAGCAAGGAAAGAAGTAGGAGCAGAATGAGGAAAAGAGAGCAGTATATCAGCTGACAGGAGTTAGAACCTTAATTTCAGTGTTTTTACATGTATTTTATTGCAGCATTAAGTTGCATGTATTTCGAGCATAGTTAGGAATTATCTGATCACAGGATCCATATTTTGCCTAGTTCTGAGAATGTACTGTGAATATCTGCTACTGCAGTTAAAGCTTACTTTGGTGTTTTTGGTAATATTTAGAGGAAAATACACATCAAAACAAACATACATTCCTAGGTCTAAATTCCAGCATAAATAATTACTATGAATCAAAACTGTTTTATTGTATTTTGAATTTTTCAAGTTAATATATTTTCCAAACACACAGAAGCAAAGTTATAGTGTTTAGAAAAGAGGAAGGATGCATCAAGATCCAAAATCACCAATTTTTCATCAGGATCAATGTTTCCCCATTTTGAGATTTTATTGCTCTAAACTACTTTTGTTCAAAGGAAAGAACTTTGAAACTGAGGACATGGAAAATATTAATTCTGCTGTATTATAACAGTATGGTAGGCTTGTCAACTGGCTGGTTTCCAGCCTGTCTGCCTAGTTTTATTCTAGCTCATCCCAGCTCTGTCAGAGCTACTAAGCATGGACACATTCATCAGTGCATAAGCAGCAGTCACTACTCTGAAGTGGTCATTAAAAATATTCTGTGGTGGAATCTCTACACAAACTAGCAGGCGCTTTCTGTCCCATCAAGGGATGTGGCTTTCTCCATGCTACTCTACATCTGAGTTTCACAAACACAGAGGCTGAGGGATGAGGCTCCAGTGGAATCATAAAACATTTACTAGTCTGTCATTACCACCAACCTGGTTGTTAGTGGGGTGGGGATCTCCATCTACTTTCTGGCACTAGCCCCAAGGCTGCTGACAGATTTATGTGAAGCAGAACACATACACACTTCTAGCTTCTGCCCAACATGGTGAAGATCTTCATTTTTTTCCTATGGCTGGACAGCCCCAAAGTGTAGCTAATACTGTCACATTAAGTGACTCCAATATTGTAAAGTTGAGAATAGGTAAAATGGATAAACATTTCTGGAAATTCATCCAAATACTCTTACAAGTTATTTGTGTAGTGCAAACAGTAGGTTAGGCTATTAAGGCAGGGAAGAAGCCAGAGTATTTTTCTCTTAAGACCTTATAACCTAAGTGGCGTACAAAGAAAGAACCCAGTCTTGGGAGATGCTGAGCTCATACATACTACAGTGATAGGTACTATATAACAGCCTAGGTTAGATTCCTAGAGCATCCTAAATTTACTCTGAGGAGGTGAGAGAAGGTTAGTGTTGGATCATGTTTGATGGAAGGGATAAGTCAAAGCCAAACTGGTAAGAGGTGTAAGAGTTCAGAGCAGCAAATCTAAGAATATAATTTTGTGGAGTTTTTTTAGAAAGTACAGGATGCTGTTGCTGAAAGGAGGAGTAGCGAGTCCTACATTTCATTAATTAGGTGTAAGCCAGCAAGACTGATGCCCCTGTACATTTTTAGGATTTTTCTTGCTTTTGATTGCTGTTTAAGAATCACTGCTCCCATGGTATCGTGCTAACTCCACTGAGTTTGGGATTAGCTGGGACAATAGCTGGGGAGATAGTCTCAGGCTTATGTATAAAGGAATGTCTTTCAGGTCCTGCTTTAGGCTCTGCCACCATTTGGCTGGGGTTGTCTAGATGGAGAAGATAAATACTAGTAAGCATTTTTATGAATTTATAACACACTGGCTACACTGCACAGGGACAACCTTTAGTAGAAAGCTGAGTGGGTAGCACCAAACAATACATACTAGGAATATCCATACAAAAAGGTACTTGTTTAGACAAGAATGAAGACAGAGTAGTTTCCTTAAAGAACTTATTAACTGAACAGCATATAAACAAAGACCCCAGTCCTGTGAGGTGTTGTAGTTAGTGCTCTGTTAATTCACTCCCTTGCTTACTGCATACTAACTTCTTGTATAGACAAGCAGAATTTAAGCCTTGCAAAACTGTGCATAGTTAAAGTGATCTCATATATCCTTTCTAATGGGACATCGTGTAGGTAGTGTTGTCAGTAGCCAAACTGTTAGGCTTTGGAGAGTTCTGTCTTACATCGCTGCTGTTTACAGGTGGAACAGTAACTCCTGCAGCCACATGCGATAAACTTTCACTGAGTGTACTAGTGGTTCTGCTGCTACGAATGGCAATGGAAAGAACGGGAGACAGGAATCATGGAAATACAGTTTGCTCGTGGCATCTCCTCACTCCCTAAGAGTCCTTCCAGGTGTTGAGTGCTTCCTTAACTGTTGGGTGCTGCCCTTCTCAACACACCAGATGGCCTTCTCTGCTCCTACCACCAGGCATTATTTGTTGATATTTTTCTAGGGGGCAGCAGCAGCTAGAAATACTCAGGCATGTCAGATGGACCCCAGAGGGAATGCTTCCCTTGCCTCTTCTAGAGCTGCTGGGCCTCATAAGATGGCATGCACTGCAATATCATTTAGAGGCTTAGAAAAATCTGCCTGGCCCATAAAACATTACCAGCTCAGAATTTCCTAGGTGTATCCAGTACAAGAGGTTCAAAATTTATATTTCATAATTCACCAAACACATGAGCAATTTCTGGAATTGAACAGTTCTGTTCAGTCCTTTACTCTTTATAAATTTATGAGTGGGTTTGTGGCCTGTCGCTAATAGGTCTCTAAATTAATAAGCTGATGTGTATTGCAACACTCTCTAGGGCAAGCTTCCTTCAAGTTTAGAGCCTAGCCATCTGCCTTATGTCATACTGTGGATTCACCCTTAGCAAAGGGCTGAATTTTCAGCCTGCATTTCTTACTGTGGTAGTTTACTAGTCAGCTTCTCATTCCATGTCACCAGTTAATATTAAATGTGGAAAAAATAATAGTCACTGTCTTCTAGCATTGAACAAGAAGATTAATCTCTTCTTTTAATGGAATTCTGGAAAGATGGGAAGAGAGAATAGAGCTTTTTTGCTTTACAGAGTCTTTACAAGCAGGGCAAAGACACCATCATTTCATTGCATACAGGCTGTGGTTGAAGTCTGTAAAGTCCATAGTTGCCCAGTGCTGAGTCAGGAGTCTTGGGTGTCCTTGTGTGCGTACAGAGCTGTGTACTTGCTCACCACCTCAGTATGGCCAACTTAACAATACACTAGCAGAAGGGTAGGAGGTCGCATTCCCCATGCCACACCTGGGCCCATAGGATAACGCTGTGGCTGCCCAGAGATTGCAGCTTTTCTAGGCACAAGAGGTAGGAGATGTACCCTGTAGAAAGATGCTAGCCCAGGCTAGTTTTTATACTATTCTCATCTCTTCCTGCCGGCCCAAGACATTTCTATAACCCTGTGGTCCAAGCAAAGCCTAATCTCGCTATGATAACAAGCGACAAATAATCAGGAATTATATTGTTAGCTCATTGTGTAAATGTGCTTTTTACCTCCTAAAGAGCTTTGTGATCCCTGTCTGCAAACAGGTAAGTTTCCCACCCCTCACACATTTTGTGCCAAACTGATCTGTGAAACACTGTGAGGTGGTGCCCATTTGTCTTATCTGCACTGGAATGCTTAAGTATTGTGGGTTTAACTGGGCCTATGACAAGAACACCATGTGACTAGATATAGTCACAAAAGTATATCAGGCTATTAGTTATTTAAAAATGGTCAAAAAGATAAAAAATCAATTTGGGGGAGGAGGACTGTGGACAGAAATAATGGAGTAAGCACTGCAATACACCCATCTTCTCTCCATTTAACTGTTCAGTCACCACATCTCCAGAAGGAAAGCACGCTTCAAATGAGACCTTCAGCTGGCATAAATCAGGAAGCATCTCTGAAATCAGTGGTTTCAAATGCGTGCATCAGCTAAGCACTGTGTTGCAGAGTCTTCATCATTTCTCAAAGACCAAATGAGTATGATCGCTGCAGACTATACAAGGATTATTTAGTAGGCAAAGGCTAGCTCTCTTGCTAAGCAGGAACCTATTATGGAGGGAATGCATTCATATATAGCAGTAAAGTGCCTGTGTTCTGATTAAATAAAAGGAAAGGCACAAAATCATGGTAAATAATATTTCTGTAAAGCATAAAAGTAAGCCCAAGCTTTTTAACAATATCTATAGGCATTCTATAAAACAGAACAACTATATATGTGAGAGAGAGAGAAAGAGAGAGACAGAGACAGGGAGAGAAAGAAACACAGACTGAGAGATAGACAGGGAGAAAAATGTCTAGGATGCATGCTGCAAAAAAGTATTTTGGACAGAAGTAAAAATAAAGATCAGAGTTCAAATTAAACTGCCACACAGTCTCTCATACATGATCCACTCATTATATAGTTATTGTTTTTTGACTATTGAAAAATGATAATTATCACCACTATTTTCACCTGACTTTCAAAAAAAAAAAAAAAGAAAAAAAAATACGTTACCTTTTGCAGTATCTCAATAGGCTAGGTTATATACTGTACATAGTTAAACACGCTACGATGAAACATTCATATAGACTGCTCTCATCTCACAGCTTCTCATTTTTACACGGAGCAGTTAGGTGTGCCAGAATAATTTTCTTTTCTCCTTTGGCAAGAGGGTAAGCAAGCAGTCATTTCAGAAACTGGTGCCAGTGCCACCTATGAGTCAGCATGATGTATTTAATGCTCCATTTGTTAGAGGCTAAGTACATTACCCCTACAGTGCCCTAACCTCTAATGGCTTGGTGCCAAGGAGCCCAAGTCTGGTCCTGAACCTGAATTACTACCCCACATTTTGCTGCAGTGTCAGTTGTCTCTAATACATACATTAGATCTAGACATCACAGTGCATCATTTTAGCATTAGAGTCTGGTATTATGAAATGTATCTTTTTCAGAATATTTCTCGTTTCCCTGTAATGCATCACAAACTGGAATGAAAAATTAGGCATGAATTTGAGGTGCAAAAATGTTATGTTTTCATCATTTTGTACTAAAGCTGGAGTAAAAATATAGGTGTTTGTAATATGGTGAACGAATCTGACATATAGCTCTTGATGTTCAGGGTTAAATTTAAATCTACATTGCCTGGTTACCAATCTCCGCAGTTGCACCCAGGCAGGACTAGGAAAGATTGATGATTGTGATTGTGAGATTAATCCTGTAATGTTTACAAGACTCCTGAGCTGAAACCTGGTTGGTCATATCATGCTATCCAGAGAAGGCCGCTTGGCTTGCCAGGGTAATTTCTTCTGATGCAGTAAATAACTAGGCATAATGAAAATACTCTGATGTATTCTACTGCCTGATTGATGCTCTGCATGCGATACGGCAAAGCAGTGCACTTCCTATCACAAATTTACATATACAAACCAGCAGAAGAAGCATGATAATGTCAGCATCCTCCAGAAGCCCTAGGATGCTACACAATTTTATAGCAGTTATGAATTACTGTTGACCTTTCTGGCCTCTTATACCAGTATGCTAGACTCAAGCATATTGAAAGTCATCAGTCTGAAGCAGTCATTCTTTACATAATTATGGCTATTTGTGTGTGGGAGGATAGTGTTTCTTTTATTGTTAAAAATTAGCATTAAAGAATATCACTGCTGTAATTCAATGGCCAATCTGTTTTAAGCATATATTTTAATAGAAACAGAGAAAAGGATTATTTGAATTCTGCAAATTATTTTTATAATCCATACAATACCAAAACATGGACTTTTTCAATTCAGTATTTAATGAAAGAGCATAGCTGGTGTCCTGGAAACAACAAAGATTTTTGTGATGCTTCTTTTTTTTTTTTTCTTTTTAAATCAGGCTAAAAGGTCTTAGCACTTATCACTATCATTTAAACTAAATTTCTTGTTTGATTTTGCAAGTCTAATATTAACAGGAAATATTCAGTAGTGGTCTAAAAGTCTTTCAAGTACAAATATAGATTAAATCTTTGAAATCATGTAGATGCATTAGTTAAAGGAGCCTCCATATTTCATACTAAATATTTGAATAATCAGGCTTTCAGAACATCACTAAAACACAGCTCCTTATTATCATTTGCATTTTAATGTCCTTAAAATTATTACACTAAGGGAAATGTTTTTGATACATTACAGCATTTCCTCTAAATGTGTGATTATGTTAATGGGTTTTCAATCAGGATCCTAGCCTGACACCATAGGAAAATTTATGCAAAGTTCATACCCTGTCAGGGCCTTTAATCAGGACCATTTATTAGACCCCTGCCTTCTTTGATGGTTGCTGCTCCCTTTATTAAATATACTGACTTGGCCATCTGAAGAAAAGGACAATAAAAGGTTACTGGGGATGAAAGCATGAATGCTATTTGCTCATGTTTCCTTTACAGACACTTCTTAAATAATTAAGGAAGGGCTTTCTTTGGCCTTTTAGGCTTTTGAAGTGCATATCAAACATAACACTTAGTTCTTGTTTTTATGGAATGTTTAATGCACAGATTTAGGATTAAGTACAAGTAAACTAACTTAGAGGTTGCTAACAGAATTAATTTAAATAATTTTCACAAAAATCACAGCAGTCACATATGTCTACTGAGTAGTCAAGCTATATTAAACTGAGGCAATTAAACTTACTGTAATTTAGAAGAAATATTAACAACAATGGCTCCCCCCCCTTCTTTTTTCCTTACACTGGTCATTTTTCTAGCTTCTTTCTAGGCAAACTTTAGCATAGCAAAGGCATCGCTGAATCTTATAAAACAGCTTTCAATGTGAGAACAGTTTCCTAGAGCCCTCAATGTGTATGTTAGTTACTTTATAAAATTAGTTAACACACTGCTTAAGAATTTATAGGAGGGTTGAAACTGGCATGAGTGACACTATTTTTTCCCCTGGATCACATGCAGAGAAAAACACAACAAACAGCGGATCTAACTAAGTAGTATTGACAACCTGGGGTTTGGATACAAATTCAATATGAGAAAACAGACTCACTTCAATGAAATACAAATAAACAACGAATTCTGTTTTAACATGTCTAAATAGGTAGTAGGTGACTGACAGGCTTGGGTCTCATAGGAAAGCCATTAGTAGAGCATTTGATAGGAAAACGTTTGATTTGAATGCAAGTTGCGTTTCCCCTCAGGGGGTGATCTGAGTGGTATACTGGGGATTCACAGGCGCCCTTTTCAGTAGAAAATGCCTGCTGGGCTGTATCTTGGTAAATGAAATTTGTAGGATCCCCTAATACTAACAAGTATGTAACTATATCATCTATTTAGAAGGCATGCTAATTATATTGGTTCACTGATGTTCATTTTCTCATTCTGCAAAAATATATTAAAAAGTTTTAATAATGAGCACCTGGGTCAATTGGATGTCCAGCCTGGAAAAAAATAATAATACTTCATTAGTTTAATTATCAATATTTATTGCTCTGAAAAAAGGAATTCATTATTTTTCCCCACAAGCAATAGGTAAATGTTCAGTGAAAAGACAGGATTACAGCAAGAAATTAGTTACGTAAATGTTACTGACCCAATCTAGAGTAAAGTTTTAAGCTAAGAAACTTTAAACTGAACAGTTATCTGGCATTTTTTGCCAGAAACTGAATTACCACACAGAAACAATAACCTAAGTATTATCATGGCCGTCATAAGTATTCACTTAAAGAATAATCTCTAACAAGTTATTCAGATGAAAATCAGCGCATTTTTATTAGTGTTTAGATGCCTACATGCCTTTATGTACATGTCTTCAGATGGTAGATGCTTTTGCAACAAATGAAATTAGTACCTAAATTGCACAGCAAAAAAATAGTGGTATATTTTAGAAAATAAAGGGAGATTTGACTTTTTTCTCACATCAGAATTTTATAGAAAAACAGTTTAAGGTGTTATTTTATACACTAATATGTGACCCACCCATACAAACTCTAAATTTCAATTTGTTTCAATCACAAAGCAAGAATGTTCAAAGAATATGGGGCCAGGCTGAAAATAACGAACAAGGCACTAAGGAGTTAATGTTCAGAGATGAAGCTTGGAGTTAGGGATTGTTTATGACACAAAAAATGCTGCTGAGGGTAATCTTAATAAAACAACCCTTCAAAATTAGTATTACATTTAATTGCATGCATGTGTTTCTGATATATCTCATCAGTGTTAAGCATCATTTTATCTTTCTGTTTGTCCACACAAAGAAGCAGGCAGACTAAATGAACCCGGTAATGCCTGATAGTTTGAAAGCAGAGAATGCACGGTATGCAGCTTAAAGCACATCAAAGAAAATGTAACAGGACCTCAGTATGTCTTCCTATTAGACAACCCGTTGTTATTAAGTAGAAATACTACTTCTTGTATTTATGCAGTTTAGTAGATCAGAAGATACCTTTCAGAATTAGTAATTAGTAAAAAAAGAATCCCAAAACATTTTCCCTTCAGTGCAATGGACAAATGAAAAAAGAAATTTTATATTTTCCTGAATAAGGAAAGCAGGAGTATATTAATTCACATAAAACACAGTTTATTCGTTTATGCTGTAGTAAGCTATCCTGATTAGCTAAATGGATCAGGTGTAAGGACATTAAAGTGGATAAACTGGCTTCTGAACATATAAGAATATAAAACATATCATATAAACATATACCTGTATTTGTCTATATTGCTCATGCGCATACACACACATTCTGCATATGTTCAGCCTTTCTGAGAAAGAGGCAAACAATATAGATGAAAATCAGCATCTGCAAAAGGCAGTAATCCCATGATTCCATCTGAGCCAATCACTTAACATATCATTCATAATGCTGGCCTGTTCCCATCATCCTCACCCTGTCACTGGCATCTTTCTTCATTTTCTTCTGCTTCTCAGTTCCAAGAAAGTGGAACCACTGTATCATTTACTGTCCACAATCTAAGCTGCTGATTTAAAGGCTGATTTTTTATTTTCCATAATGTCGTATAACTATCCTTTCTGCTTTCTATAAAAGTTTAAGTTCAGAAAGATCTCAGGTAACATTAACACTGAAAACCGTGCAGGGAGCTCAATTTTCTCCTTTTGTCTCCCACATTCTCTTTCTTTTATTATAAATTTTTTAATTACAAGCTTTTAAAAAATCCGATATGCAGTTCCCCCCCTTTTTTTTGTCTTCCAGAATTATACAACTAAGTTGTGTAGAAAAACTTAAGTAGTAGCTTTTATTTATGCAAGAAAATTTCTAAATTCATAAAAAAATGCTGCTATAATTTTTTTCTTTAATGACAAGACACATGCTATTTATTAAGCATATCCCCAAAATGTTGATAGTTACATTGCTTTTATTAATGATTCCTAAAAGTAAATATAGTGGGTCTTTTTCCACCTGAATTTTCATTATTGTTGTTGTTGTTGTTGTTGTTGTTGTTGTTGTTATTATTATTATTATTATTATTGTTACAGTGGACAGTGATGACTCTGTGTCTTAAAACCTAATCACTAGTGCCTATTAAATTTGGGTTTCATATGTTGCTGGAGGTAGAACTGATTATCATAGTGAATGAAATACTTGTTTGGCGTATTCCCAGAGGGCAAAAAGTCATTCTTCAAGGTGATGCATCTCATTTGAGGAATACATTAACAATTGAAGGCAGTTAAAAATACATGTGAACTCCCAGTGAGGCAAATCTGAGGTTGACCACATATATTTACTGACTGACTCTTGCCTCATTCAGGGAAGAAAACTGTGATATGGAAGGCTGGTTTCTGCAACACATGAGACCTTAATTTACAACTCTAATGTGGCAAGTAGATGATAGCTGCTTAGAAAATATTTAGGATTTAACGCTCTGCATGGGTTTTAGATGCCTTTTGTATCTTCGAAGGTTAAAGAAAAAGTATGAGAAAAGATAAGGCTCAACAGTATTAAAGGTCAAGTTTATGATAGAAATTAACTTCTTATTTCAAGGTTGCATGATAAAGACATGCATTTTTGAAACCATGCTGAGATCCACAGTGAAAAGTTTTATACAATAGAAAACAGGAGACAGGCCACATAAACACCGGTATTATTGCTATGAAAGGCCAGGTTACAGAATGACTGCATTAATTGCAGCAGCACCCTGAATAGATAGAATGATAAAGAGGATATCCTATACAATGATGAAACATATTACTGTAACAAATGTTATTTTTCCTCTAAATTAACTTTCAAAATATTTGATATTTTAGTGGAAGGTAAAGCAGAAATAGAAACAAAGTCAGGATACCTAAGCTGCTCAGGTAGAGCTGAGCACTAACCATATGAATTATGATATGTACAGCAACAATACGTAATAAAATCCAAACCAAAACAAAGCAGTATTTGAGCTTGTTTTCTCATCAAATTAAAAGTTATATTCTACCATTTTTATTTATTTGGAAACAAGTGATTTTTCAAAAGGTATAAGTATTATCCTTTTGTTTCACAAAGACGGACTACCAAATTACCAACCTCTCTTCCAGCAAGTAAAGTCAGGCAAACATGAAGGTTTGCAGAAGGAAAACAGATGTAAGTCATGCTGGAATGTTTTTTATCCCCAAATAGTATCTTCCTCCAAATTCAAGAAATGGTAATTTTTACTGCACAATGTATTCATATATGAATGCATTCATACATTTCACATTCTGATGCAACCACCATCAGAGTGAGAACATGTGTGTATTTTTCTATAGATAGGGTAATATAACTAACATATATGTTACTATCAAAAAAGTTTCAAGACAAAAACCAAACACTGATATGCTCCTCCCACCCCCCAAATGTTGGCACCTAAGTTCTGACTAGTATTATGACAACAGTTCCATGCCATAGCCCAAGCCATTTTTGGTTACCAGGTATATTATGGCTGAAACCTCTTGAGATCAGCTCCTCAGTATAGTGAAGGTATCATGACATTTTCCTACAGTCTATCAACCCATACTTTTCTTGAAACACTGTTAGAACTGATGTGAGATGGCAGGATATCCATTTTCTGAGGCAGCAGCTGAAGACCGGCTGGAAGGCAGGGAAACAGAGAAATAGGATAAGGATGAAAAGGGACAGAATTTTATTAGAAAACACCCCTCTCACAAAAGGAATCCTTTATGCAGCCCGTAATCCAAATTGTTACACAAGAAATCCTGCACTGATCCTAGGGATCTAACATTACATATAAAGCAAAATTGCATGGAGCATGGGAAGCCAGCAGCCACATAAGAAATATGGGCCTGGAAAACCCAAGGAATCTGCACTGAGACTGATGAGTTGGGATTTACACAGGGAACTCTATCTGTAAATTTGATTAGCCAGATGTGTAAAAAGGAACCTAATGCTTAGTCAGAAATTCCTGAAAGGGGCTGCAGGAGAATCAGGAGAGGTGGTAGGAAGGAAGCAACGGCCCAGCTGTGCCTTTGGGGAGCGTGAAAGCCTTTCTCACTCATACCAGTGGCTTACTGAAAGCCAAGGGTAGGTTTGGTTAAAATTGCTATCTCATCATGGAGTTACAAATCTAATAAGCACCTAAACTGGAACCACAGAATCCAGAGCCATAAAGGACCATCACAGAGAGGCATGGGCCAAAGGGTCAGTGAGCTTTACTCATATGTTGGAAGTATGCATGTTTCTTAAAAGGATGTTGATCTTGCCTTCAAGACTCCAGTGGTAAATCTACCATATATTTTGATGTTTAATTGTCATCATGATATGGAATTATTCTGAGAGAGATTAAAGCTCCATGCAGTATATTTTACAAAATGAATAACTGAGGAGCCTTAACCCTTGGATCCTAACACCTGTTTCCTCTTTCTTCCCCCAAATCCCTTTTAATATTCTTTTCAACTCTCTCTCTCCTGTTTTCTATGTCCTTCCTGAAATATGAGTGGATACATATCCTACTCACAGTTTTACTGTGCTATGTGCAGAGGGACAATGAGTTCCATGCTACTACCTGGTATTGGTTTTACTTTCAAACCAAAGGGACATGTGAGCCACGGAGGCAGATTCTGCAGAAAGAGCTGATGATTAGCAGTTGTCTCTGACTGACTTGTTATTATGTTTCTTCACTGAGTAACTACTCTCCAGTATTATCAAACCCTTTAACCAGAGTCTATCTTTTTTTCATTTTCTGATATATTATGTTTTAGAAAGTGCAAAACTGTACCCATTTTAATAAGCCATTCAAATCACTCTGTATGAGTGAGATGTCCTCATAATTTACTAACCCACCAAACTTTGTGTCATCTGCAAGCTGGAAAGATGTGATATTGGCATCTATATTCTTGTTAAAGAGGTTGGCTAATACTGGATCAAGATTTGAAACTGAGGGACTGACTGAAGATGTCCCTTCATCGTATCTCAGCATAAAAACTAATTTCTGTGATCTATCTATAAGCCAAATTTGTACGGCTTGTTAACCCCATAGAGCTCAAGCTTTTTAACCATAATATCTTTTAGTAATAAGTCAGTTGGCTGGAAGAAGTCCCTGCTACCTGCATAATGTTTTCATCACTGAAGTCTTTAATCCTATTAAAAGACTCAAACCAAAACTCCATGTAACTTGATGACAATTGCTATCTTTCAGAAAGTAATGCTGAGTGGCATTGACTATATTTTTGCACCTTCTTATAATTATATTTCTAGCTACTTTGTGAGTAATGGCTTAAATTAACTATTCAATTTTTTTCTTAAAATTAACACCATTCTGTCCTGTTAGTAGCTCTCTGGTTAATCTTGTGTACCCTTTGAAATATTTGGAAATCATTTACATTCTTCTAGTCCTGTGGAATTTGCCCTGTTTTCCATTTCTTTAAGGTTAACATTTATGATTTAGAGAGATTCTGATTAGTTCCTGAGTATAAGATATCTTGGCCAGTTAACTTAAAAATGTTTAATTCCAGCAAAAAACTTTGCTACAGAGGGTAAAGTTTCAATTACAACAGCATCACACAGGACAGATATCTCTCTCTGGTTTATTTCAAATAAAGAACTGAAATATCTGCTGAACATTCCTGTCTTTAGACATCAGTATTTGATTGAACAAACCCAGCAGTGAGCCTATACATGTTACCAATAAGATTTTTTAAAGCATTCTTAAGACTTTTAATTCTATGAGCAATTGATATTTCATTGAAACCTTTGGCTTTCCTTTACTTCTCTTACAGGTTTTAACTTGCAGCTTATATCCACTTCCATTTGCTTTCCCATTTTTCTTTCCATCATATACTATTATTTGGTTTATTGTTGTGCCTGTAGCAGCTTAAAGCCAAGAAATCCAATATAACATTTTTTTCCTGTCTCTCAAGTTCTAATTTCATTGATATCTATCAGCATATCCTTGAGAAATTTTCACTTGTTAACACTTCATAAGTTAAACGTGCATGCCAGTCCCAACAGCTATTGCAGATTTGGGAAAATCAGCTGCTTTAATATAACAGTGATTGTAGTGGTCACCAATACTGCTGTATTTGCATTTTGAAAATTTTAATGTCAGAAAATCACTTTATTTATCCAAAAAGATCATAGAATCATAGCATATCTTAAGTTGGAAGGGATCCATGAGGATCATGGAGTCCAGCTCCCTGATCCTCACAAGAGGAGGTGTGCCTTCAGATGCCTGATAGCAAGTTATCCATTTTTGATGAAACACTTTCTCTCTATTATCTTTAGAAACTCCCAGGTAGCTTTAAAATAGGCTGCATGAAATGACAATCAAATAACCATGTTACATTTTAATGAAACAATTTTTCCTGCAGGAGAACGCCTATGGAGTCCTTCATGTTGCTTCCTGGTAGGAACAGGGGTTTTGTGTCAGATGCCCACCTGCATTACCATCAAAACTTTGTAGCAGGCACAACTTAAATCCATAAATACCAAAAGCTTTGTGACTTTGAATAATATCAAACCCAACTGATCTCTGATGTAATGTGTCCCCTTGTGTATTCTGTTACGTTCTATCCTTACAAAATTGGTTTTAACTGTTAGCTTTAATTGTCCATTCATATGACAAATACTATCAAGTTTAAGGAAACTACTTTGTATTTCCTCTATGCATTATCTTCTCTCATTAATAAATATTCAATAGAAATGCCTCTGTGTTTGGATTTATCATATGCGCGATACCAAGACGAACTCCTGGACGTGCGTCTTTTGTATCAGTAGCGGTCTCTAGTTTTGGAAGCCTTCTACTTGGAATCAAGAGGAAAATTTTGTGGACTCTGACTAAATCTTCTTGCAGGTGAAATATTACATGTTAGTTTTAAATTAAGCTAAACAATTATGTTTAATTCATAAAACACTTAAAATCAGTTTAATATTCAAACATTCATCCATTCTCCCTTTTAATCTATATTCCACCAGAAAGAGATGTCTTTCTGCTTACCCGTCACCCTGGTGTCCATTCACCTTATATTATGCTCTCTGCTCCTCACTTGTTTTACCATGTTCATCTTCCCAGGAAGGATATATCCAGAGGAAGGAAGACTGACAGCTTCATTACTGTCTCTGCTGAAGGCAGACTTTCGCAGCAAACTTGTATCTCATAACATTGTTTTAAAGTATAAATATGTCTGCCATCTACAGTTTGACTCGGGGGCTGCTCCCCCACTTTGTTCAGGTGGATACTTAAAAAAAAAAAAAAAAAGCTTTCTTCCAAAATTGCTGTGTATTTTGTTTGCCACTTCAAAAATACAACCCCTACTGTTAGAACAAAGGTTTATATGACTATTGTTTTCTAACCTCCAAATGCTAAAGTACTTGTGTGTGTATGGGTGTCTGTGTGCAGGTTGCAGACTTCCACAGATGACAATTTCACATGTCATAAACATTCCTATCCCACAATGCCTGATCTATGACTGTCCCAAAAAGATACACTCCTGCCAACTTCTTCAAAGCTGCCTCATATTCAGATAGATCTTGCCCTTCTAGCTGATTTCCCTAGTGTAGTTTGTATCATTCTGCAATAATGTTTGTTCTAAGAACAATATATCTCCTCAAAACATCAAGCTTTTAACCCAGTTTTTGTGGTGTCTGTCAATACTCAGTCAACTTTTCTCCTAACTCCGGTCACAGACACTACCTTATGTTTTTCTTCACTAGAAATTCATGAGAAAACAAGCCTTGAAGTGTTTCATTTTTACCAAATAAAACTATTTTCTTTGTTTTTCTTTCAAACAGGTTGATTCTTCCTTTTGTAGACTGTCCCTGATGTGATTCTTTGTGGGGGGAAAAAAAAAACCCTGCAGAGCTCTTAACTGATTCAGACCAATGCTGGATTACTCACCAGGTATTCCCTTTTGTATGTGGAGGGGAATCTTAAAAATTCCACTGAGTGTGCCTTAGCAAAATGCGAACTTAACAGAGAGTCATTCCTAGGAGAGATCCAACATAATTCAAGCACAGGAAAGCAGCTCTGGACACAGCTCTGTAAACACAGCCTGACTTAATTAGAAGCATCACAAGTTGCAGCAAAGTTTCATTTCTAGATTTGTAGTGTTCCCAATAAATGAAGCACTGGCAGGAGCACAGACACAAATTCCACCTAATACGTTCCTTCAGTTTCACCCAACGGATTCCTAAGCCAAACTCTCTCATCCTGTATCTCCCTGGAAATGCAAATTGCTTTTGTCCCTTTAGATCCCTAAAGAACATTCACCCAGCCTCCTTCTCCCTTTCCCTCCTTTCCTAAGCACTCCTGCCTTTCTTAGCCAAAGTCTGCACACAGACCTTGAGGGATTTTAGAACCAAGAGTAATTAATTTACATTTGATTTTTTTGCAATTCATCAGCAATTCACATATTGTGTTTGTGATAGAAATAGACAAGAGAAAATCTGAAGAGGCTATGAAGCATCTGCATGCAAGCTAACAGTAGTCTGATTTTGAAGCGTGCTGAGGTTCAGACATCTTGGCTGTACTTGTGACATACCACTTAAAAATACCGTCTCATGGGTGGCATGCCAATAACTGCCTCTAAACAGGCTAGAAAGCCTTATTCAGATTGAGGATCTCAGAAGGACCTTGTTCATTCCACCCATCCAATTCCCTTTAGTGTTATTGTATAAATCTTTAAATTCCATATGCAGAAATTACAAACACTCCAGAAATAAAGATAATGTTGCACAAATATCATATTCTGTTTGGGATGTCAAAGTTGCTATTGCACAAGCCCACCCACTCTCAGTATCATGTTCATACTTAGGGCATCATAGATCTTCCACTTCAGGTGAATAAACTACCCTAAAACCTTAGGATAATGAACACCTATTTTTATCCTTTGAAAATTTTAAATTGCCCCAAAAGTTTACTTATGTAGAGTATGAATACCAGTGTCATACCTGATGTATGTTTGAACACATATTTTTTCCTACAAGGCAACTTCCTTCAGCACAAGACCTACTGTTTCATTATTGCATGCAGTCTGAGTATTTTTTTTTATTGGCTGACTCTCTTGTATCCTTTTAGAAGCTGAACAGATCAAGAGGCATAGCTAAAATAATTCTGCCAAATGTGGAGAAAGATTAATTCTTACTCAGTAAGAAAAGAGATGGCAACTTTACCTAGGAAAAGGTGCAATCCCAGACCACGACATTTCTGGTGAAACAACCCTAATCATTTTTATGAACGGAGCTTTTTTTATTTTATAGTAATAAAAAAACCAATTAGAAATAAAATCTCGGTCTCCTCACAGGCTAGATGTGACAGGCTAGATAGGTAATATTTATACTACACATGCACAAGCATTGACACTCTTTCATAAGGCATTCTGGATATTTTACAACAGACCTATTATTTGCAAAATAATTTGCAATTTTGAATCATATATTCCTATTTATAGCAATTTTTTGTGCACACACTGGCAAGATCTCAATAAGCAACTCACTGTAAAACTTACAAGTGTGAAAAGAAATATTTCTCTTTGTACAGATTCAATAAATAGACTAGCATTTCTTTCCACTGTTGAATATCGTGATTAATGCTAAAGTATTCTGGGTAATTGTGAAGGTGAAAAATCTGAAGCTTTGCAGTATTGCAAATTAAGAATGATTCAACTTGAGTAAATTATCCATATGTTATTTTCAAATGACAAAGATATCCAAATCATCTACAACACTGACATCTTTAATGAGTCAAGGTTATTTTACCATTTAGCTTACATGTGAAAATCAATAGATAAGCTTTCTCTTTAGCTTTCAGTCAAGTTCAGACATGTTAGAAGCTGGGGGACTTAAAGTTTATTTGTGGTCCTATCATACAGAATAAAAATCTCAAGAGAGTTATTCTGATTTTACCTTTGCTTGACCTCAAAGTTTTACTAGTTTGAGGTTTTAGGATGTCAAATATATGTCACACCCAACCTTCTGTTGTCAAACAGTTTTCGAGATAGTATACGTAAACTTGTCTTTTAAGGTGAGTAGTAACACATTTTCCAAGTCTTGTGGTATGAAATGAAATGCAGATTTTTGATTTAGCTGATATAGCTGTGCAAGTTCATATTTGGAACAGAGACACAAAATGCATAGCTTAAACTCATAAGAACTGCATCTTTTTTTTCCTTGCCCAGTGAAAGGAGATACTATAGTATCCTTTTAAGACCTTAATCTCGATAGAGCACATCCTTCACCATTGGTAATGCTGCTTCAGTATATCCCATAGACAAGGAGTTGCATGCCACTGGCTGGTCTGCCATGCTATGTTTGAATCTTCTCAGCTTAGCAGTAAGAAGTATCTTCCCTAGACTGGGGGGAATCCTTGATTTCCGAAAAGGATGGAAGGCATTCCCTATTAATGACTTTTCATAAAGTATATACTTCTTGGGAAGACCACAAGCATAAATAAGTGCATCCTTGCAAGAATACAGCTTATTTATACTTCTAATAGCTATGGATGTAATGCAAACAACTAACCAGAGTATATGTGCAACCAGCTACTACCAGGCTGCTGTTCTTTGAAGCAAAAGAGAACAAATATCAAAGATAGTTAACAAATTCTCCTTTGGCACACACAGAAGTCCAATCATTATACATAAAAAAAGCATGGTGTTGTTCAAAAGATGTAGACTACTGGCAAATTTTAATCCTACAGTTCAGACTGAGGTAATTGAAGATGTGAGGGGAAAACTCTTCAGCACTGTTTGTCAGCTGGTGCATTCTAAATCACGTATATTTGATGTCTAGTCTGTACATGACAGACATAGGCTATACTTGTGGCTCTGGTGTCCCTCTCTTGCTCATACACAAAAGAAAGACACCTGTTATTCAGTCCTGTACATTCTTATTTTTTTCAGGTTGTTTTTGTTTGTTTGTTTTTAATTTTCCTCTATCAGCTAACCAGTAGCAACAAGGCTCAAATGGTACCTTTCAACTGCTTTTTCTTTCTTAACCAGCTTCATTACTTTATTTCTCTGTACATGCTTCTGAGCTGTCTTTCACCCAGATCATTCACATCTCTCCTCTGGCTTTTTATCCTAGTAAATATCATCATAAATGGCATCCTATCCAGACATTTCTGGACATCTAAAGAAATGACCATAAGAACATTTCTGAAACTTTCTGTTAGTTCTTGCCCTTATCTTTTTCTTTATTACTGTATTTTGATTTCCATTCCTTTCAACCAGCTCACTTCTGCAATTAATAATCTATGTTTGACAGCTTTGGTCGTTTTCCACCATTCTGACCCAAGCCACAATTAGTAGCGTGACAGTGGTCAGATATATGCTCCAGTTGCTATCAGTGACTGTCCTTGCTCTTCCACCCATGACTGCTATAATCAATGACTAGAAATACCTAGGAAAGACTGAGATAAGGAACAGTTTTTGCATTTTTATGATAATGATCAATGTGTTGTTCTAGGCTTATTAATCCTTAACTACCAAAATCCTGTGTAAGACCCTGGTGGTATAATACAGACAAAAGTGGTAGCAGCATGCAGCAGACTCTGTCTTTTTCAGCCCAAACTTCCATGCTTTGCTTTTTCCATGGGGGAAAGATGTTCCAGTGGTGATGACTTCAAGGCATGTTGAGATAAATATCTCTGGAACAAAAAGTGCTGAGGTCCACAGGATTTATATCAAAGCCTGTTGTTTTTTTAAAGCACCAAAAATACGAAAAATATTTTACATCCATGTATATAATTTCTTTATTATTTTAGGAGTTTCTGAGAGAAGTTATAAGGATGCTCAAAGAAAGCAAAGATAATTACAGTTTAGAGAATTAGATTTCAGTACTCCTAAAATATATCAGCAGTGCTTTAGGTGAAATGACAGATGTCATCACTAAAGATTTCAACTGTATCTGACCAACCCATACAGATACAGAAGCATTTCTTGGCTTGTCTAAGGGGAATTTTGTCCATATGGTTTCAAACCCTCTTTGTCTTTGTCTTTAGACTTTCCAAATTATGATATGTAGCTTCAGTACATGACTTGAGGCAGGATGATATTGATTAACAAGGCTGAACTATTCACAAGGCCAAAGAAGCTAAGACAGATATGCTTGGCTAATGAAATGTAGCAGTTTTGCCTTTTTTGCATGTTTGCCTTTAGAGAGGTAAATGGCAAAAGAAGCTCAGATAGTACCTGCAAAGGAGTCTTAGATTCAGGTGCCTATCTCCCTTGGCTGTTTCTCTTTGCTCAGCAGTACCAAAAAAGACATAGTTCAGAGGCACTTTCCCCAGTTAAAATGAAAATCTGTGTATGTTACCCTTGGATTGCAATGATCAAAGCAGCTGTGATCAACTCAAATGAGTATAAAACAGAGTCAGATTTCTATTTCCAACTCTGCCAATGACTGTGTGATATTGTCCCCTTACCATTGTCTTCTTTAACCATCTAAAACCAATATGGTTTGAAAAGTGCTTTTATCTGTACACAAAGGGGAAAGAGTGTAATATTTATGGGAAGCCTCTTCATCCAGTTTATATAGCCCATCACTGGGTTGTGCAATATGAGATTTTATCTTCACGCAGATATATTTTAATAATTATCTTTGGTACCTTTAGATGAAGAATGACAAAGACTGGTCCACTGTCTCAATGTTAATATTAAAAATAATGTAGTTTATAAGATACAATATGACAGGATTGTGGGAATATTCCGCAGTGATGGTGAAATTTGTGGTATCTCTGACAGAAATGGTATTAAAGAAAGCCCATTGTAAATCCATTCATTGCCTGTCACATTGTAGAGAAAATGATTAATTATACAGGCACAGATACTTACCTAGTCAGTGTTTTTAGAGTCTTCCATTATATTAACAGTAGCTATATGGACTTTGAACATGTTACTTGGGAAAGAGACTTCTCCTTCAAGCCTGGCAAACCAACTGGCCTGCTGCACTCATGTACTTCAGTTTCAGCTGTGAGGTATCAAGCAACAGAATCTGAGAAGGGAGCACTGCCTCATGCACTTCTTTCACATGTTTGGACCTTGCTACCTCTAGCCAGAGACCAAGTGAGTACCACTCTGCCAGGAGGCACCAGCACCCCTTAGCTGAGTACTTGGAGTCACTGAAGCCCACTGAGGAAGTGGAAGGGAGGAGAAAAAAAAACCCAAATCACTCAAAAAGCCAGCACCAATATCTGTTGATAGGTAACAACTAGTAGTGCTAAGACAAGAGCCTGTTACCTTGCAATATCATAAGACCCTAGTCTCAATGGAGAAGGAGGAACTAACAGTATCACCTCCCAGCTGTGAGTGCTTGTCTTTTGCTCTGGGAGAAGGCAGGTAACAGCGTACTACCCATGTGAACTGAGTGCTTGTTGCTTCCCAAGACTGGAAGAGAAAAGGCGTGCACTTGTATTTGGGTTTCTGTCTCAGCTGGAAGGCTATGCAGTTAATTGCTACTTACTGTGTGAGACCAGAGCCCAACTGTACAAGGGCTCCTCCCTGCCTCTGTTCCTGGGATGCAGCAGGCACCAGTCTCAGCTTGCAGGCAACCCTGTAAACTCATACTTCCCAAGGATGGGAACAGATCTCAGCAACTCGTCCCTGCAATGCAGTTAGGAGAAGCTCCCCACACAACCTTGTCTGCACTGTACAGTTTGCCTCTGTGCCTGAGAGACACCTAGGACTGGGCCGGGTGGCTCCACATCTGGGGCATGGAGTTTGACAACGTCAACAGCAAGTGAGGGCTCTGACAGGGATTTAACAATGTAAACAGTGTGAAATGTGATAGTGCTCTAAAGTCTTATGCCTCCTTGTTTTTATCTAGTGGTGGATTTGTTTGGTTTTCTCTTTTAACAGTCAGGTTGGTTTGTTCGTGGCCACAGGAAATTTTGGGGAGTTCAGCCATATTTTCAGGGCTGATTTTTAAGTAGCTGGATTTACCCATAATACATATTTCTATAGTAAGTTAATGGTGACCAGTAAAAAACCTTGATTTTATTGAAAGCTGAAGCAGACACAATGGAAGTGTTACAAAAGGAAGAAAAGTCAGAAGATTTCCTCTGAAGTTCCGTGTAGAATTGGGTTTTGTAGCATTCATGTCATTTACCCTAGCAATACATAGAGAAAACTTGTCTTTTTCAGTACGGACAGTGTTGAAAGTGCATATGGTTACACTGTAAATGTTATATTCCTATATTCCTTTTTTTTTTTTTTTTTTTCCTCCTTGGGAATTTTTTTTCTGGGTTTTTTATTTGTTTGATTTTTTTTAAAATTTGGTTTTGTTCTGAAACAGATTTCTGTTCCCCTTAATTTGTGTCCATATTTAGAAGAATGAAATTATTTTGCTCAACTCTACTTATATCCCTAACATATATTTTTTGATAGATCATAGAGGCTTCATCTTTGGCCAGATAAGCATTCAGGGTTTTGTAGGTCCTACTATGAATATTTTGCTGCCTGATGAACAGTAAAGGCTCACGGAGAGAGAATGAAAAACTACCATCACAGTCTCACAGATGAAGGACTAAAACATTAAGGAATTAAATAGTTTTTCCAAGACTAACACAAAGAGAGACTTCTAAAATGTGGCAGAGACAGGAGTTTATAAACCAGACCTTGCTGGTCTCAAGTCTTGTACCTTCATCCCATTCCAGTGAGATCTGGTTTTAATCCCAGTCTCTGCACCAGAATTCCAGTGGGAATGAGATCTTTCTGGGAGTCAGAGTTAAAGATGTATTCCAGCAGCATGCTGTGCTAAGTTGTGGTCAGCCAATCGAATATCAAAGGGATTAAGTCTGTGAATCATTTAACAGAAAATTTCTCCTGCCTCAGTAGCATTGATGTTTTAAGGTGTGAAATTCAAGAATGGCTTAGTTCTCCTTTGGTCAGACAACCGCTCTGTAGCCTGCGTTATCAAGAGGCAGTCAAGAAGATCCCCTTGGGTCATGTGGCTAGTGTACATTTTTGTATTACCATAGTAGGCTAGTTTTAACCTGCAGGATGTAATCCTATTTACCTCACATGTGATCTGTGCCCAAGGAGCATGTGCTCCACTTATATATATTATTTGCATTACCAGAGTACCTGGCAGCCCGAATCATAGACCAGACACTATTGTGCTGAGTGCTTCATAAACATATAGCAAAAAAATGCCCTCCCCATCACCCAACAGTCCTACAACAAAACACAGCAGACAAGATTTACACAAAGGGGAAAGGGGAACAGAATTTGTCAGCATAATAGACTAAGACCTTAGGATACTTGCAGCCTGTTGTCAACACTTTTGTTTGTATTGCTGAAAATTTTTGAAAGAGAACTTTCAAAGACATTTGAGAATTACTTATGGCTAGGGGAAGCATCTCCCAGGTAGCAGGAATAGGTGGAAGAGTAGGTGGCAGAAAATGTAACAAATAGGCAATGAGAACAAGTCTCATGGGCTGATGGGAAGTAGAGGTCAATCTCTCATTACTGAATAGAAGAGGTCAGGTAGGAAAGGGATAGTCCAGAGGAAGAGTTTTGAGACCAATAACAGCTTATCTTTAACTGAAATATGGAAGGGAAGGGTAATATTATTAAGATGTAGTCCAACATCCTTGGTTATAAGTTGGACAAGAATGCATTCATTAGGTTTTGAGAACAGCAAAATGAGGCCTGGGGGGTTTCTGTTTTTTTTTTGTGGGTTTGTTTGATATTTTTTTGGTGGTGGGGGACACACCTGAAAATATACCGTGGGGGCAAAAATCTAAAGCAAGGTTGGAACTGGTGAATGTGGCCAGATTATGGGCATGAGTTGCAGGCAAGATGGTGATCTTGTTCAGAGTCACCAAGAGAGAGAGAGACAGGAGAAGTTTCAGATGGAATTATGAAATGCCTTTTAATAGCCAGCTGATGCTAGAGAATCACAGGGCCAGAATGAAAGACTACGTATGGGCAAAAGAATCCAGGTATACAAATGAATAAGGTCTATACATTATCAGCAGAAAAACTGATTGTTCAATGCAATATTGTGAATGAAACTGCCACAAAACATAGAGGGGAAAATGTTTAAATATAGGTTCCATATTGGGCTGAAATAGTGAGCTGGTAAGAGACAGTCTCAAATAATAAAACAATGTCTAAGATTGTTCAGCTCTGCTTTCCCGCCTCAGTAACAGCAATTCCCATTATGGGTTTCACAGCATAGCAACAAGGCAAATGGACCCATATCTGTGATATATTTTACAAAGCAGGGACTTCAGCACCCACATTTATTTTAATTCACAAAATAACGATTGAAATGTTAACAGGTCTTGAAGATGCCAGTGTTATATCCAAACACACAGACCTCAGTGATCTGGTAACCCATGAATGAGTAGTATTGTTTATTTTTATTTAGCTAAGGTGATAATTTTCAGCCATTGGTCATTCTGAATGTACAGTGTTTCAAAACCATTACCCCGCTGGAGTATCCAAGGTGAAATAAAAGCAAATGTTGGAAATCCTCCAGTTC